>JBBMFX010085649.1:0-10123 GCA_037832545.1 Rhabdalestes septentrionalis
TATATATATATAAAGAGCCCCTTGAACTTGGTTGGGGCATTACACAACCCGCACGCCATAACCTGGAACTGCCATAGGCCCTGCCCGATGCTGAACGCCGTTTTGTGTCATGCCTAAGGGGCTAGCTCTACCTGCCAGTAGCCATTCCGTAGGTCCAGGAAACTGAACCTGGAAGTGCCCGATACACAATCTAGCGCCTCATCAATGCCGGGCAGTGGGTAAAAATCTTTATGTGTTACCGCCATGAGTCATCTTTCTTCTTCACTAGGACTACAGTGGTGGACCACGGACTATCCGATGGCTCAATTACGGCTAACGCTTGCATTTCCCGGATCTTTTCCTCTGCCGGGGCCCGCTTGGCTATGGGAAGCCGCCGAGGTCACAGACGAATGGGGTGCACGTCCCCAGTGGCGATACTTTGTTGAACTAAATTGGTGTGGGTACAATCCTTTCCGTCAGCGGCAAAGATATTCACAAACTCATCTAATAGCTGACGAAGCTGCTGGCTCTGAGTCCTGGTTAACCCTACGCAGTTACACTCGATAGCCTGCCAGTTAGGTGACAGACCTGGTCATGACACACCGTTCTGGCTGTACACTGGACCCCTCAGCCACCACTGACACTCAGCCCGTCATGGTTCCCCCACGGAACGGAAGGTTTCTCGCCCCAACACGCATGGTTGAACCAGCCACATCGACCACCTATTCAACCGCAACCGCTGCAGTAGATCCAGTCCCGTGATAGTGTAATCCTCAATAGGCCCTTCCAGGAAAGGGTGCTCAAGGATGATGCCACCCACCGCCACATGCACAGTCCTCGGCCCCCGCATTGCCATGCTCTGTCCTGTCATAGTGGTAATCTAGGCAGACCGCCCAGACCCGCCTAAACAGTCCTTCTGATGCACAGTTTCCCCGCAAAGTATGGTAACCGTGGACCCCATGTCCACCAACAACCAACAGGGCTCGTCGCCGTCTTCCCTTGGCCACTGCTCAGCGTCTTCCTGCGGCTGCTGCTCATCGCCACCGTCGTCTCGCTGCTGGAAGGGAAGTGCTGGAGCCAGCTGGGGGACCCTCTGCTGCCCTCTGCTGGCTTGCTTTCCGGTGAGCGTCTTCTCCCTCCATCTGGCACCCTCGAGCTGCTGGATAAGTTATTAATTCTCTTGTAGCGTGGTGTGCTCTGCCATCCCACTTCTGACACCAGTGTAACAATTGCGAGCTGAGATTGTTAAGGGAGGCAATGATCATTCACGAGAGCAGGTGAACTCACAGGGAGTGGACTCCACAGCTTTTATTAAGCTCAAGACAACAGGAGTATCAGAGGGGTTAACTTCACACACGTCATCACTCACTCCCCGAACACAGTAATCCCACCCCAGGTACACAGATCCACAGTATCTCTCACTCACGGTAAGTCTGTGTACCTCTACTCTAAAACACACAAACAGACCCCAAAACAACCCCAAATCACACATAAATATCCCAAATACACACAAATACACATTCCACCCCCAACTACACACAATAACCCCCAAATAACACACACAGAACACATTTACACAGAGGAGGCAGCCCTCCCCAACTCAACTCCGCTAGAATATGTATATATAGCTAGAGAGAGAGACAGAGTCAGCTCCAGGGTTTCCAGCACCAATCACGAAAGTAAGTTGTCAGTTATTAATATACAGTATATAAATTGTTCATGCAATGATGCCTCAAGCTTAAGTTATGCGTTACAGATTTAAGTATCCTGGATCAAAAACATTTTACACCAATTTTTATATTTTTACAAAAGATTCCAAATATTTGCCCCCCCTTTTTTATAATTTTGTGACACCATCATTATCTTGCTGGAAGGTCCACCTATGGCCAGGTTTCAGCCTTCTGACATAGGCAGGGAGATTTTGGGATAGTAGAATGTACTATGCCTTTGATTTTAACAAATGTGTGTGAATGTGTGTATTTGTGGGCTTATGTCTGTATGTGTCTGTTTGTTTGCAAGTTCTGTTCTCAGACAACCTTTTTTTTCTTTAACTGACTTCTGAAACAAGTGTGGGATCTAAGGCTCTAGTGGAGAGACAGGTGTGGGTACACTCCCCCACACACAAGGAGTGTTTCTCTTCTACACCACTCCTCTCAGTGCTGGCTGCTCTCCAAGAAGAAGCAAGAGGATTTGGTACTACTGCTACTAGAGCAGAATACAGTACAGTATTCTACACATACACACACACACTACCATTCAAAGGTTTGCACACACTTTCTCATTCAATTATTTCCTTTAATTTTATTATTGGCTTCATTGTGGATTAATATTGAAACATCATCTATTGCTCTGATGACAGTTTTGCACACTCTTGGCATTTTTTGGGATCATCAGTTGTGATGGTTGGATTGGTACATTTATTAATGCTATTCCACTCTGGTTCTACTCCACACACATTATTAGGATAAGAACCAAATCTTACATATATGTGCTGCAATTTCACACAAACCATTATCTGTCATTCTTGGGGTCATTCCTGTCAAAATGTCAAAATTGTGTCGTTCATTTGCTCCATTGGATTGCAGTAAGCCATCATACTCCCCTATTAGATACTAAGAATATTATATAAAATTGCTCACTTGGCCAAAATGGATAAATGGTATAATCTGGTAGAAAACACTAAAAACTGCATTTTTCAAGTGTTGAGTTTAGAATGATAGCATTTTAATCCAAATTGTGTGATTTAAAAGTGTAAATACCAAGGAATTTAAAAGCGTATTTTTAATGGATTTCAATTGACCAAAAATGGCCACGAGGGCGCTGAGTGTTACAATTTGATGTATGGAGTTTATCATTGATTTTGTTTTACTGAGTTGAAGTTAAAAATGTATCTAAAATAAATCCAGACCCTTGGGAAGTTTCTTTCCATTTGCATTAACATACTCGACCAACAAAGTGCAGCATTAGCTTCAAAAAGTGCTAATAAACACAGACCATCAACACAGGACAGTTTCAAATGTTTTTGTTTGTTTGTTTGCAAATTAATTACATTTTTTTTTTGCAGAAAAGTGAAAGTGACCATTCTGTCATACTTCACAGCACACAGTATGAAATTCTTCCTCTGCATTTAATCCATTCACCAAATGAAGAACCAGACAGCCAGGAACACAGCGCCCAGGGAGCAGTGTGTGGGGACGGTACCTTGCTCAAGGGAACCTCATAGGTGCTTAGCAGTCTTCAGAATTGAACCCACGACAGCTCCCAGAAATGTAAAAGAACTAAACAGTTTCTTCCCCCAGGCTGTCAGCTTTCAGAATTGTCTCAGAATCAGAACTGTCCTGCACACCATACCCACTGCTGTTCCATCACACATAAATTCACACCCAAACAGCCACTCCCCCATAAACAAACCCAAAGTGAATTTATTTAGCACATTGCGTTATATTTTTATCTACTGCAGCTAATTGCTTTGGCAATTTTATACATTTGTATACTGGCTAATATGAGTCATGATAATCTACATATCTATGTGATATCATCTTTGTTTCTATTAACACATAGGAATGTTCATGATGTCACACAGAAAATTACAGTGAGACCTCAGGTTACAACACAGATCTGTTCCTAGGACAGTGATGTAACCCAAATTGCGGCAAAACACACCCTGTCACTGATCCTAACACGGCTATAAAATCATAACCTAGAGCATAAAAACCCATTTAAGCCACAGAAAAAGGAAAAGGATGCCAACTCCCTCACTCATAAGCCACATTACTGAGTATTGTTCTGCCTTGCGCAACCAAACTAGTTTAACCATGAAGGCTGTAAGTACGACACCAACAGAGTAAGCGGTAACACTTACATCTAAATTTTTACACATTTTTATTGGAGTGAGTTTCGTAAACTCGAAACATTGTATGTTGAGACTGTTGAAACCCGATGAACCCCTGTATTCAGTTTTTGCACAACAGGCAGTTTGGAGTTAATGGTGCATGAATGGGAAAAATGGTGTATATGTATCATTGTTTATATACTATACTAAGTTTTTTATTGGTGTTTCGTGACATAAACCTTATTTTATACTGTGATATGTGTGAAATATTGAATTCAGTGTGATCAATATTGGCCTGCGCTACCCTACTCTGTACAGAATGTTTATTCACATGGTATACTCTCACAAACCCTTATCAGCATGGAGAAAGATACAGCAGATGCATAACTGTGTAGCCTTATAAAGTATATGAGTTCTTGACGTTACGAATGGTGGGTTTAAAAGCTTTTCCTCCAAGCTGGTTATTAATCACTGCCTCCTTTTTATCTCATGAAGCTATTTTCCTTTTAGGACGTATTATTTAATGATTCTGGGATCGTTATGAAGAACTTCAAAGCAGCACCTCTGTATCGTAATTAATAATTCATAAAGGCAAACAAAAAAAAACATTGATCTTGGAGAGATACATGATTATGGGGGGGGGTTGGGGGGGTTATTGGATGTTTTTCCTCATTAAATGTTAGCAACCGTATATTATTAAGAAAAAGGCAAGCATAACAAAATGATGGTACTAGTAGACACCATCACTGTGACTGAGTATAGGAAAAAACTTTAAGCTTATGCAGTGAAGGAGACAGCCCTACCTCATTATTCTTAATTATAGTAAAAAGTGTAGGAAGTGTAGTACATTATTAGTCCATAAGTGCTTGGTTTTTTGCCTGGAACATGGGAATAAACACTTTTTCAAAATCTTAACAGCTGACACAAGGGGCAGCTGGTGTTCTATTGGTAAGGTAGATCAGAAGGCAATGGGATTGAATCCCAGATGTACCCTTGAGTAAGGTACTGTCCCCACACACTACTCCCTCATTGGTGGCAGCTCACTGGTTGGCGAATAGGTTAAAGACAGAGAAACATTTTCACACTGTTCACCTTGTGCTGTGGTGAGTTCACACATGACCATAAGGGGCCACTTTACTGTGATCTTAGAGTATATATGAATTTCTCTCAAAATAATCGTATCCATCTGTGGTCAGTGTTAACACTGGATTTAACAATGATTCTGCTTACAACAAGTTCACAAATGGCAGACTTATCTTTCTGAAGAAGTTCCTTGCTTAAATATATTATCAAATCTCAGTGAAATAGGTGCAAGTGGACTTGCTATAGTAACTGAACACAAAGCTTTACCTTTTAAAACACATATTGATTTTGCACTGTAGGATCACTCTATGACAAAAAAATAATGGGCAAAGTTTTTAAAAAAGGGCCATTCATTGGTTGTAATTTGCATGAATGAGTGTGGAAAACATTATCTTAAGAATCTTATATACTTTAAAGTTTCCTTGAGTAAAACCATAAAGGCTTAGACTCAAGTGTCATATTAATTTTAGTTCTCATTGAACAGGTATTGATAGAAGGCCTTTTACTTCATGTCAACAGCTTTCTGTCACATATTGCTGAATTCCCTTTCTCCTGGGTGACTTATGGGAATTGTGTAGGAAGTCATGTAATTGTAAGCCATTGGATATTTTGCTACTACCTCAGGTACACAAAAATATGAATGAGTATTTTTAGGGATGCAAACAAACGTTAAATGCATTGATTTGTTTTACAGTGGTGTTTGAAAGTTTGATTATCCATTTTCCATCTTTTCTACTTTAATGTGGCCTTAAGCCCTAAAAGTGGATAAATAGAACCCAAATAAATGACTGAGACAAACCATATTATTCTTAGTCAATTATTTATGGAGGACATTATCATAAAATCGGTGAGGATCAAAAGAATGGGAAACTCTTAGATTAACAGTTAATTTAAAGGTGAAATTAGAGTCAGATGTTTTCAGATAATTAGATAACAAATAAGTGTGAGTGGATCTCAGGAAAAGAGTTGATGTTGGAAAAGGAAAAGGCTTAGAAAGGGCTTCGAAATCATTTTTAATCCACAGTCAGTCAGATTTAAAGAAATTTCAAATCCAGGAGTGGCCAGCCAACAAAGATTATGATTAAAGCAAAGGCTCACATATTTTGCCACTCACAGATATGTATTGTTGGAACATTTTCCTCAGTAAATAAAGAGTCCAGGCATACTTATTTTGTCTCATTTTATTTTATTTGTTTCTCTTTATTTTCTTTTAGAACTTGTATGACAATCTGATATTGTATATCCTATTTGAAATATTATATATAATATATTCACCAACTTTCAAGAATTACTTTCAAGAATTACCAGAGATTTTGAGAGTTTGAGAATCGGAGTTGAGTCACACTTAAGTTGCTCAAAGATTTATGATTTGACTTTAGACTTGCCATCAACGACTGGAGACTTGACTTAGACTTGGGTGTTGTGAATTGTGAGTCATCACTCATGAACAATGTTCATTTCATGAAAATATTTATTTTTATTTCACAATCTTTCCAATGACCCCTCGTTTGCCATAATTGGGAGTTATTAGCCGAAAGCTGTTCACCTCCCTTTATTTTTGTCCAAACGACAAACGACTTAGAACTCTGGGTTGCTGGGGGGCTATAATATTAAGAGGTGTCATTGGAAAGGTGTCACCAATCTGTGAATTTTCACATTTAGAGTGTGTTTTTTACAAATGGCAGCCCATAGATTTAGACTTGTGACTAAAGACTTGACTTGGACTTGGTAAACATGACTTGTAAACATTTCTGGCAATGGCATAATACAATATTACCTGTCCTTTTATTAACTGCACAAGTAGTGGTGGACATCAGCTGCTAGCTAACTGGGTAAGGGTGTCATGGGTCTGTAACACTGTCCATCATTTTAGGGAACATATTTTTTTAGTCACAGGGCTTTTCCCTGCCTTTCTGAAGGGCTTATTTTTCACTAAAATCTAATATACATATCCACATAATTATGGATTATTATAATAATGATATGAAAAAACACTGTATATTAAAGAAAATAAGATTCTATTCGAATTTATATTTCAAATATGACAAAATGCTGAATTAACAACAGAAAAATTAATGTATTGCTAGAGTTTAAAAATTTAATAAACTTTCTGCTTTGCACAGAGTGGAAAGTCAAGCAAACTGACTCACTGTAAATATATTATTTATTGCTTTTTTAAAAATTCTTTTTTATTCTTATTACTTTATTATTATAGCACTAGGAAAAATCATCTGGATCAGCACCATGATGCAAAATTATGGCCATATTATATACAGTATTCTGGCAGCAACCCCTCAAAAGTAACATTGTGCCCCATCAGGTAAAACATACATTGGTTTTTCATTGTCCCCACCTGATGATAGTGATATAGTATGATGTGATTTCATATTAGATTCTTGATGAATGTGGGTTGTTGTTATTCAGCCTGGTTCTATGTGCCCCTTTTTAACTTCGAGCACCCGCCCCTTCAAACAACTAATGCCTGGCCCTGCAGCTAAGTCTCCCCAAATCACAAGATATCAGAAATTCTGGGAGTGTGAAGGTTAGTATGAACTGGCTTTGATCTGCAGTCTGGATGCTGTGAAACAACTGCGCTTTTTGCTATTGGACACAAACATTGATTAAAAAAACTTGAAAAGTATTTCTGGCAAATATTATTCTCAAATTTGTTTCTAGTCAATATCAGTTCTCTGGTGACAAATATTGGCTTCTTATGAAGAAGAGTGGAATGTTTATGAGCATCGAAGGCTGGGAATGGAGAAGAAGCCCCCTGTCAGAGCTTCATTCCAGCCTTGTGGAGTTGGGAGTATCACTCACAACATGCCTCTGCCTTCTGCTAAGTGGCATGGCTCTGGGCGCATGTGTGGGAAGACGTATTTCATCTTAAAAGCAGATCTGCATTCTTGGATATCTGCTACTGTCTACTATGTTTTTTTTGTACACATTGGATGTGCTCTGCATTGATCTCTACATAAAGGCTTAGACTCAAACAGTGTTTTATTTCTAGTTCTCATAGAACAGTTCTCCTTTTAAAAAACCCAATGGATAACATCTTTTTAATTCCGTACAATGGCATCTTTTAATTAGGTCTTTCACGCAACACTCTCTGACAGGCCTAGAAGAAGAGAAGAAGGGCTTGATCTGAAGCTGTTCTCTGTTCTCACTCGTCTTTCTGGCGTAAATATACTGTATTTGTTCCTTTTCTTCGAGTCTTGCCTTTCTTTGACCTTCAGAAATCTTAAAAGAAAATACGAGCTTACATCAAAGGAAGACTGGTTCTTTAAACATCAAGGTGAACAAGTTGACAGTCTGTTCACCTTGCTTTACATGGTGTGCAAAGTGTCATTGCTTTCTAATTATTTTATGCATGCATTGCTGTTATTGAAGATAACCACACCAAATAACCATTAGTAGCCAATGGCCTGACAAACTGACCATAGTGTCCAGTGTTGTGATCTTAATGACTCTGATAGCTCTAATTAAACACTAACTTTTCACAGCTCCAATCTGTCCAATTTTGAGTAGCAACTGACCAAAGTCAAACTTAGTAGTCTGTACAGTAATGGAAAACCTTTTCTATTTTTTTCCCCCCATTTTTAGAGTGTATTTATATGTATCCCAACATTCTCCTGTTTTTTCTTTAACCACCAAAGTAATTATGAAGTTTGTCAAGGGCACAGTGGCGGTGGTCCTGATCTAAAGAAACAATGAGAGTTCCTATGGGAGTGAGGTGTGTAACCTGTTGATGTGGAGTGAGGGAAATCACATCTCTTTAAACATCAGCCAAAACCAAGGAGATGATGACTGATTTTAAGTGACAGAAGTGAGACCACGCCCCTCTCCAGATCAATGGATCTCCAGTTGGGAGAGTAAGTTGCTTTGATGTCCACATCACTGACGACATTAACTAAAGTGCACACACTGACTTCCTCACTAACAGAGCCAGACAATGCTTCTATCGCCTCTGACTATGAAAGAGCTCCAGGGTCATTACAGCCATCCTCAAATGTTTCCACAAGAAAGTCTTCAAAAGCATCCTGACTGGCAGCATAACAGCGTGGTGCAGGTACTGAAACAGGACGTTTATTCTGCAAGGTACAGATACCAGGCCCTGAGGATTACTAGAGACTCCACCCACCCTGCACACAAATTGTTCAAGCTGTTGAGGTCATGGAGACACCTCTGCAGACAAAACGCTAGAACTGAATTTTCAGGAAAAGCTTTTATTCACTGGCATTTCACAGTAGACACTGGGACAAGCACTATACATTTTTTTTTACATTAAAATAAAATGTAACGCCCGCCAGAAAAGTGTTTCGCTCTATGTTGTATAAGTATGACTGCATGTGAGGAATAGAACTCTTGAATCCTGAAGCCTGAATAATCACACCTACTTGTGTGTGTGTGTGTATGAGTGTTGAGACAATTAAAAATTAGTTAAGAGTTTAGAGTGGCAAAACCGTGCCTACATCTTCAGCATGAAATGGTGGAGCTCAACTGCTGTGTACTGATTGAGCGTGTATGGTTCTGGCAACACTACAGAAAACAGTGCGGCAAGTAATATGAGCTCTTTCCATGATAGAGGCTCATTAATTCATTTGCATTTGATTATTTTTGTTGTTGTTGTTGGATCTCTGTAGATCAAAGTCACCCTCCGGGAGAAATGATAAAGAGTCTGGAACAAACAAATCCAAGCTGGCATTACGTACATCAACAGCCAGCTGACAATCAACAGGAACCATTATTAGGCCTATTGTGATTTTGAATGAATGTCTCTGTAAGTTGGTGGGACCGGGCCCGTTGTGTCCGAGAGAGGGACTTGCATGCACAGAGCACTGCAAATAGTCCGAGTGTTAAAGGCCCTCCCCTCTACGCCCTTTCTCTCTGCCCTTTCAAACAGGTGCCACAGACGTGTCTGCAAACACAAATCAATTATAAACTTCTTGATAGAGAACTGTGACATTTGCATTGGATGTCAGTCAGTCACTCCAAATGCCACTGCTCTTACCACAACGACCAAACACTAAAGGTGCTTTTCCACTGCCTGGTATCGGCTCGGCACAGTTCGGCTCGGCATGGTTCGGCTCGGCTCGGCTCTACTCGGTTGGTTTTCCACTGCCTGGTCCCTGCTCCGCACGGTTCGACTCTACTCGCTTTTTTTGCTTTTCCATTGCCAAATCTGGTACCTGGTACCTGGTACCCGGTACTATTTTTGGTACAACCTTGGCC
>JBBMFX010085697.1:0-10122 GCA_037832545.1 Rhabdalestes septentrionalis
GTCTTGAACTCAATGTCTGAGCAAAGAGGAAGCTCCCACTTCCTGTTTATATATCGTGGCACGTAATTCCCCTTGACATTGACGTGTCACGTGTCTGTGCATGTGTCAACTTTTCATCTTCGAGTCATTTATCACTAAACCTGCATTTGCCCATCTTGCCGTAGCTCGTGTCTGCGACTCAAACACTTCTTCGTCTCTTTTTACGACACGGAAAACACCGCCCCCTAATTGGTGTGCGATGCCTGTGCTATAGGCACGCGCTTCTTTATGTGTGCTGGTAAATGCTATTTCAAACATCGATATCTTTCTTCAATGAAATTTAATGCCGCCGCAGATGCAATTTTATGCCACTCTTCATGAAATAGTGAAATATAATATTTTTTAAGACCTTAAAAAACTTATATTTTATTTAAGACTATTTAATACTTTTTAGGGATCCACGGAGACCCTGCAGTTAGATAGGGCTCAATGAAACCTTTCCAAAGACCCCTCAACAGCCTCAGAGGTCTGGAGTTATTAGCCCAAAACCATTCACCTCGTCTGGGTGTCCCATTAGTTTTGTCTGAAGGGAGCGTTTTCCATCGTCTACCAACGGCAAGTCAAGTGGACAAAAAACAATTAAAGTTAACTCAGAGCGCTTTATGCTCATAATGAGGGAGTTTAATTGAACTGTGTTGTGGACTTAAAGCAAACCTGGACCTAAAGCATGCTGCTCGGCCTGTTGTAGCATTCAGATTGTCCTTCACTGGAATTAAGGAGCCTAGACCAAACCTTAGACTATAAAGAAAAAAGTATGTTCTTATCATGCATGTATTCTAGTTACTCACTTGTGTGTGTGTATAGGTCATGTGATTCAACTTTTTTTCTAACACTCTTTTGTAATATAGCACCATTTTAACCATCGAAACCATTCACCATGACCGCTGGTCAGACTAAAGTATAGCCTTCTCATATGTTTTAACAAAGCGCTAGTACAAGGCCTTGAAAAAAACAGAATGGGAGTACATATCTCCATCTAAATTTAAGATGTGATTTTTGTACACAGTGATTTTTTAAAAGCACACCACAGATTTAACTGTACAGTTGTATGTCTTTTGTGGCCTGAGTCTTATAAGCATTCATGACTTGCGTAAAGTTGTCAAATGATTGTTTGGGTTTCTTGTCTCCTCCCTAGCCCCGTTTTCTTATTAGTGTTCTCATCTTTTTTGTCTTGTGCATTAGTGGTCCCTTTGTTTAGAGTCTGAACAGTGTTTGTCCTAATTTGTTGGATATTACTTGTTGTTTTGCAGTGTTTCGTTTCTTAAAGTTCATTATACAGTGATGGTTCTGGTGTCAATTATCCACTTGTGATAGTTGTATGGTAAGTAGAGCTCATATAACAGACTCTCAGTATGCTAAGCTGGCTCAAATAACATAGAACTGTATTTCATGTAATGTATTTAAATCCATTAACTAGGCAACTGTTGCAAGTTGCCCCTCAGTCATTAACAATTAACACCATCCATACTCCAACTTTGACTTTGTTTGTAACAGAGATATGTTGTTTTATTTAAATTATGTTTTTCTCTGATTAATTAGGCTTGTTTTTAGCTGTACTGGTTGAAAACACATACAGATAAGATATGTCAGACATATAGCAACAGGAAACTCCTCGGCATTGTGCATGCCTTCTAATATGAGAGCGAGGGAACATACGTCAGAAGGTATGTTCTGTACTCTCGGTTTAGCTTAAAGCAGTTGGGTGGAGTTGCAAGCCTCGTATCGAAGAATCTTCTCAAAACCTCCTTCTCAAACCATCCCTCCCATACAGCCTCTACTGCGGGCTGCAGTAATGTTACACTTTTCTTCACTGTGGCAGAGACCACACTGAGAGTATCACTACACTAGCAGATTGGTTGTGGGAAAATGTTTGTTTAGTTTAGTCTGTTGACACAATGATTATTTGGTATCCATCAAAAACCTACATGTGCCAAACATCTACCTAAGTCCCTTAAAAAAAAGTGCATTGTTGGACAGCAGGCACCTACACAGGGTTAATGGGTGAAACTGAGAAGAAGCCTGGTCTTTTTAACTCCCTTCTGTGAATAACTGCAAACTCCAGCACCTTTTGCTCACAAATATTCATGTTTGACCTGGATTTCTTGTTCACATGATTCTCCACTTCTCCACACAAAACACCAGTATGTCAGTGCATTTTTTGTGTATTTGATGCTGATAAATACGCCTTATTCAGCAAACTGGAATGGTTCAAGCCAAGGGCTCAGGCTTCAAACTCAAAAATGCTGTGGTCATCAATAACCAGGTCCAGGTCCTGCTGTTCTCTGGTCAGTGAGATCTAAAAGAATTTGGCGCAATCATAAATATCTGTCATATCTAAATGCTCAATTAGCTTTCATTTCTTATGCACTTAAATAAGTAACATATATGTTAAAAACAACACAAATGGCTGGTATTGGCATATTGTATTGAACAAAATGGCTTGTTGCGTGTTTTAACTGGGGTTCTCAATAATAGTTCATTATTTGAACACACCCCTAAGAGCAACGAATGAAGGGCAAATATATTTTTGTTAAATTTAACAAAACCCATGAGGCATTTACATTTTTTTCTAAATACTTAAACATGAAAATAAGAAAATTCACTTATTTGCCATAACTTTCTGCTAAGCACATTGTCAGCTTCCTGCAAACTTCCTGCAAAATTCAGCACACAATGACTTGCACATCACTAAACAGACTTGTCCGTTTCAAAGCATTGCCTTTCAAATGACCACATCCATGAACCCATTGATTAAACACAACCAGTGTACAAACACTTAGGCGTTTAATAAATAGACACACCACTTAGGTTTACCTGTCATCAACATACATGAGAGGAAGGAGATGAGTGAGGAGGTATCCATGGTAGATAAGCAGTTGGAGGCCATGGAAGAGGCCAAGGCAAAGGTCAAAGAAGAGGTTGAGATAGAGGCAGACCTGCTGGAAGGTGAGAAAAAGGAAGAAGACCAAATTTCCCAACTAAATTGGTGTAGTAAATAATAGGTTGACTTTGATGGAGACTTAGAGTCCAGCCAAGCCTCAGCACATCTGTATGCCGGACATATAATTAACTGCATAGACGAATCTCCTTTTTTACAGGCATTTGGTAGCTTCCATTCTATATTGCATCAGAACTCCCTGGTCTCCGTGCCTCATCATGGGATATTTTACTGTATAGTCCACCTCCACCACGTTTCCTTAGGTCCTTCCAATATCTCTCTAATTCTGGCATTTTTAAAACAATTCAATAATGTTGTTATTGCAGCAAATCAAATTAATGAGATGTGATACATTGTAATTGGGGATGATGTTTCATTCCATCAATCTCTGATGGTCCAAAATTGATTTCGGTATCAGCTGTAATTTACATGTCTCCCATCATATCCACCCTTCCCTAAGCCCAATAGAAGCATGGTGGTGGAAGGTTTATGATCTACAGCCATGTGTTTATGCACCTATCATTCAAGCAATGGAGGACGCATGTTATCAGACTGATGTTGTACCTATTCAGTATTTTTCACATGATATCTTGCCTATGAAAACATAACCTGTGATGTTGATGAAACACTATGGTCAGATGCAAGTCAAGAGATGTTTCATTTTTTACTCCCTCTTTTTGCGTTTCTGTAGTGGTAGCAGTAAATAAAGATGTACTTATCTGTTCTAATGTGGTGTTTGGTGAACATATTTTGCGTACTTATATTCTTTAGGAAGCTAGAAATGCTAAAATGTGTTTTAGAATTAATGCAGTAGTGTCTAACTAATTCAAAATGAGTTTGTTAATAATATGCATGTGTGCACAATATGACAACAGAACAGTGTTTTTCTTACTATATTGCTTCATATTGCAAAATGTTCTGCTACTTGGGTGTAGCGTTGTGCTAATTGTATGAAGTGTTTTGACAATGTGGGCCCGATTAAAAAAGGAAACAGTAACATACAGAACACTCACACAGGGGCACAAGCAAAAGTTTATTGTCCAAAAAGTGAGTTAAATGTTATACATGCATTTGATTATGTATGTTGCTGTTTTTATATACTATTTTGGGAGTAAACTTGTGACCAGGAGGTGGAACATTACTGATACTGGAGATTCATGTGAAAGCCTTCAGTGGTTGGGACAGAGAGAGAGGCCAGGTAATTAAATCCTGTAGAACTTTTTCAATATCATGATTAATGGTGTTGATCAATAATCCCTCTGGGGGAAGCAAAAGGTTAATTGGTAGACCCTTAGGAGAAGACAAGGGCAAATCAAAGGGCTTTCAGAACCTCTCCATCACATATAACCATTGATTCATTACAGGACTGGATGGATTTGTTTGGATTTTCCACCTCCGTTTAAAATCAGGTCAAAATTAATTTGCATTTGCTTCTCGAAATGTGTGTTAATCGAGATCCTCCCCTTTATGACAGCATCTGGCTCAGTGATTGGATGGAGGAATGGGACCCTACCATATGCTGAAAGAATGTTTGCCAGAACATCCCCGGAGAGTGGTATAGTGGAAAATTACTTTTTTTATTAACACAGCTATCTCTTTGTCATGAAACTGAGTCAGTGCAATTCAATAAATTCTCATTTTGTTCATCCCTATTATAATTAATTCAACTATTTTGGTTAGTATGAGTCATAGTTGGTATTATTATTCACAAAAAGGTTTAATAAAAATGTATTTGAGTGTGTAGCAATGAGACATAATTTATAATATAGTTTATTAATGAGCTATAACAAAATTTGGCGAAACTGGTAATATTGTTGATACCTGATTTCCCCAATGACAGGCTGTAGCTAATGTTCAGAGAGTGGATTTTTCATGTTCTGTATGGGTTTCTGTCTGGAGCTCCAGTTACTTCCTGCGTTCCACAGACTTGCACATCAGGACCGGAGATGCTAAATTGCTCCTAGGTGCTAATGTGTTTGTGTCTGCCCTGCATCCTGTCCAGGGCTGTTTCTCCACCTTTTGCTCTAAAACTACTGGGATAACCTCCAGCACCCCGTTTGGGCCGGGTTAAGGATTTGCAGCTCTGTGAATGGATGCTGTGTTATGCAGTGCACATTCCAATGCTGTCTAAGGTCAAGGTGGAAAATGTCTTGTTATACAGGTGACATGACCTGTGGAAGGTCAAGAAGCAGGCAGAGAGTTTTTGTTGTTGATTCGTTCTATCCTGGTCAGGACCTGTTTCCAAGCTCCCATGAGTAAAAAGCTTCTTATCCACTGTTGCTCAGCTAGAGCCTGTAAGTACTAAATTCTTTACATTATTGAAAAGAGCTATACAATTTGTCATATGACAAAGATTTGCATTTAGTCTGAAATACTAATAATGAATGAATACATTCCACAGTCATATTAATATGCTAACTGGCCTCACTAGCTTTTAATTCCTTTTACTTCTTCGGTTTGAAGTATATTATTTTGGGGTATCTGAACAGTTGTGATCGTGTCTCTGTGGGAGTTTAAATGGAGATAGGATCACTCTTCCACAGATATCTAAAATTGGCATCTGTTCTAAAGAAATCTAGTGTTAAGGCCACTTAATGTAGATAACTGGATGCACATCATGTACTGGAGAAAGCTAATGGCTTGGCCTTGGGTCTCCACCAATAAAAGCATAAGCATCTATTTAACGGATTGGCCCAATCAGTTTCAGTTCAACATGTGCACATATTTTCTGTCGAATCAAATGAAGCAGAGCATGGCTTCAAAAATTTGCTCAAAGTATTTTTTGGCACAAGCAGTCAGGTAAGTGAGGCTGAACTGTATGAGCCAACTGAAGAGAAACAAATTAGCTTCCTAATATCACATTTTTTGTGTATGATCAGTTATAATGCGTAATTATTAATACTGTTCATTATTACTGCAGTAGTATGTTTTAGTATATAATCTCTTTGTATTCCACAATCAATGGCCTTGGCACATTAGCATCACCCGTGGCAGTCAACTCTGTATATTTTGTAGCCTTCATCATACTGGGTATTAAACAGTGTTGGGCAAGTACCTTTAAAAAAGTAATTAGTTATAGTTACTAGTTACTTCTCACAAATAGTAACTGCGTTAGTAACTGAGTTACATCATTATAAAAGTAACTAAATACCAGGCAAAGTAATTTTTGCATTACTTCAAAAATAAATCAAATTTAATATAAAATAAATATAAAACATTGTACACTAATCACCAACGCAGAGAGACGCTTTTCTCCTGGGCAGAAGCTGCACGTCACATGAAAATTTTTGCCTTTAACCTCACCGAGAGAAAAGTAGCTTTTAAACTTTTAGTTTCCAAAAGCTGCCTTTGAACTTGGACTTGCAGTCGTTGTGACTCCTGGACAGTGGTGGTTCTAGACTAAAATCACCAGGGGGGCTGAAGGGGGGTCAGTGTGTTTTTAGGGGGGCACATATGCGAACGGGGCGGCGTAGTGGGGGGGTTACGTGCATGTGTCAGTAGTCCGTGTAGAACACACATAGTGTTAGTTTATTTCTTCGCGCCAGCGCATGTCGAGATTATAAAAATTATATTTAAATATTTGGCTGTTCAGAGCGGGGGGGCCATAAGGGAGCCTGGTCCCGTGTAGAACCGCCTACTCTGCCTGATTGGCAAATCATGGAAATTTACTAAATCTAAGCCAATCATCGCATTCCCAGTTACACCACGTGTACAGACACACCAATCATCATCACTGGTTATGTGTCCCGCCCCGACCCCGAGCACACACACACACACACACACACACACACACCCCAAAGATAGAGAGATGGCTGAGAGAGACGCTGCTCACATGAAAACCGCTTGAGTGTTCTCAGTTATAAAAACACGCATTTTATTGTCAGTAACGGTAATGGAGTTGTAACGGGGAAACAGTAATTGGTTTGATTACTCCTTACTGAAAAAAGTATCGCCGTTAGTAACGCCGTTTATTTATAGCGCCGTTATTCCCATCACTGGTATTAAATGCATTTATGTAAATGTTGCTTTTTATATGAGACAGGCAGATGTGTTTAGATTAAGTAACATTTGTTTATGGACATTGATGGCTTGAACAACAAAAACACTTGTATTACGTTTTCTGTTACTTAAGAAGTAATAAGTAATAACAATAACTAGAGTTTAGCAGTGAGGCTACAATCTTCCAATTACTTTGCTGCATTGTTGAGTTTTGCTAAAAAAACAAAAAACACTTCCAGGTGTTTGGCAAGGTTCTTACAGCTCTAAAAAAAAAGAGAGCACAACAAAAAAGTTCAGTTTCTCATGTTTTTTTTTAATAGGTGCAAGTTTTTTATATTGCCTTAGTATTTAATAACTGTTGAGAATATCTATCCTAATTTACAAATAATTTTCATTACATCATTTAAAGCAATGACAAAACATAAAAATAATAGAAATGATGCAGAGTTTACAGAATTTTAACAATTCAAAGAAAACAAATATCTTGTTTATTTTTAAACTAAACAGCAATAATTACCTTTGACTACTTCTAGTAGTGTTTTACCATCCAGCTGGTCTCACTGTGAGAGGAGTGTGTGGATTACAGCAGTGTTTTAGACTTTTCCTTATTAAATAAGATGCGATTCAGGTGATCAGTAATCAGTCCCATAAAGTAGAATGAGGAGCTTGTGGAGGAGTTTAACAGACTCTGGCATGGAATGGTCTCACACTCATAGGAAGGCTGATTTAAAAATAATTAAAAAATAATAAAACTAATAATATTGTTCATAGAGCATTATATATATTGTTATTATAGAATGTGTTATACATTTAAATTAAATATCTATGTCTAGATTAGGTAGTGTGTCCTGTAGTTTGTATATATACAGACACTGGCATGGAATGGTTGTCATACTCATGATGCTGATTTATTGTTTCTTCTGAAGCTGTATTTTTTTTCAGAATACTAAATAAGAGACAGTATGCAGTTGCTCCTGTCTCCCTGGTCGTCAACTCTTCCATCAGCTGTCCTTTACTAAAGGAACACCAAGCCAAACAGACATGCTAATAGAATTTCCCACAGAAATGTGGCCCTAATTAACTACAGTTTCACAAGCTCCCAGACTTTAAAGCTTCTTACCCATTGTTGCTCAGCTACAACTTGTGATAAATTCTTTACATCATTGAAGAGAGTTAGTCATATGCCAAGGATTTGAATATATTTAGCCTGGAATGCTAATTATGAATGAAATACATAAGCGTGTTTTGGTATAAGTAAAGTTATTATCCAAGAGCGTCCAGGTATAGTGAAAAACTGGGAATTTGTGATGTGATAAAAAAAATCCTTTATAGTTTTATAGTGTAAACCCTAAATATACCCCCCAAATATGCTCCCAAAACACTTGAATTTCATTTGAATACAATACCCTTAAAATGTAAAGGTAAACCCATATCTGTACTTTACAGTTTACACTGAACTGCTGTCTCTCACAGTACTAGAATGTAAAATACTGATGTTACCCCTCTATAGACTGCACTGTAATTCATGCACAGGCTTTTTTTTGGTATGTATCATCATTTTCTTTGGTATAAGCAGGGTAAATAAGTGATAAAGAAGCCCCATGGGGCAGCCATTTGGCAATTCTAACTATAAAACCCACCGGACTTCCGATGGGCTGGAAGGCTTTTAGCTAATATCCTTAATCAGCTGTGAACAGATCCTTTTGTTATGTAAACAAGGTGTAAGGTTCTCCTTAATGTGAGCAGGGTGTGTGGAGGAGGTGTAAAGTGTCTGAGGTGGAACAGCAGCATTGGGCCCACTTCAAGGAGATTTATTGATAAAAACAGTACAAAATAAAATAAAAAACAAACCAAAAATTGGTACAAATATTTACAAATAATAAAAAGTGAGTGAGTACATTTCAGCAATCACTCACAATCCTGGCACTGCCATGGTATCTCCCATCTGCATTTACCACATGTGTATCTGTAGCAGTTAACACATCGCACAGTGGCATGATTGTTCTTGCACTGGTGTTTGACCTGGCACATGGCTCTTTTTCCAGGGCTAGGTCTGGAGTGTTGAGTCCGAAGCAACTGCTCTTTTCTTGCCTTCTTCGCAGCCATATGAGAGCTAGCCAACTCTCTAGCAGGCTCCACCAGGAAGTCCACCCATCTTTCCTGCGTCCCAATGCATGCTTGATACAAAAAAGGTTGGGCCCGATAATGCACACGGCGCACCACGCTTTCGTGACTTGCACAACCCATCATTGCTATTTTGTGCGAGCGCATCGTTCTTTTTTTCCGGCAGAAATGTACGTTGTCAAGATAGCACATGGCATTGCGCTGGGTAGGGCGTGTCCCTGAAAAGAAGGGGAGTGGTGAGGCACATAGCGCTAATTTGCTATTTTATGAGAAGTGAAAGTCATTTCGCCACTGACCAGAAAAAACCTGGTCTGTAATAATTCGCGCTTTGTTCAAAGGCTATAATATGGACGCCTGATGTTTTGGGATATGGAAGAGTTGACAATGTGCCCACATGCTGCTTCTTTCATAAGCAGGAGTGAGCAGCATCGCACATTGAAAAAATAACATTTTCAAGTGAAGGAAAACTTTATGGAGACCTCAAAATATAAAATTCAAATTTATATCACATACATCACACACATTATTATTTTAAAAATACATATAATACTAGCAAAACTTAGTTGATTGCAGAAATCACTGATAATTAATAACAAGTAACTGACGGGCAATTTGACCAATAGTGCCAGACACATAGGTAAATAAATACACATCTCAAGCTAGGTTGTCAAGAAACACGAAACTACATCACTAGGAAATCATGTAAGCTCATATTTTGGTTAGATATGTTGTATTTGTATGTCATCCTTACCCTGTTAAAGATCACTGGGTCACTGGGAACTGGATATGCAGCTACGCGCCCCATCAGAGAATGCTCTGATTTATATAAATTGCAAGTGAACCCATTCCGTAAATGTGCAAGTAGTTTGAGATGGTACTTGTAAAATCACACACATCTTAGCAAACTATCCTGGCTCCATTCACGACTCATTCATACTGGCCAATTCAGTCATTCCCGCAGTTTTGTTTCCCCCTTCTCCTCATGTCGTTGTACCTTTTACGGCAATGTTTGGCTGTCCTTC
>JBBMFX010085718.1:0-10122 GCA_037832545.1 Rhabdalestes septentrionalis
TGAGTTGTACGTCAAATCAACGTTGGAATGACGTTGCTATTTCAACGTTGATTAGATTTGCAAAATCTAAACAAAATTCAACGGTTATCCAACACTGACACCTGAAGCACCTGACATTGATTCAACGCTGACTCCACGTAAAGATGCCAGCTGGGCATGCCTCAAATTTCCATTAGTTGCTTCCATGCAATTAAATCTTTTTTTAATTTAATTGTTTTAAGTTTTATCCTCTCAAATCAATTCATGAACCTCAACCTTATTCATTCATTAATGTTTTGTTACCGCTCAGTCCTCACTAGGGTCGATGGTACCTGGAGCCTATCCCGGGGCCATCAAGCATGAGGCAGGGACTCCACCAAAGGGCACAAACACACACCAGTCACTCACAATTTATTATTTTTTTTATGTAATAGGAAACTGACCACTAGCATATTGTCACAAAACTTATGTGAGCTATGGTTTTATGATGTTTGCATGCAGGTGATTCACGCTGTCCTTGCAAGAAATATTATGCAACACAGTTTAAAAGAGAACCCTGTGTAGTCAGTTTAACAATGAATACAAATCAGGGCCCGGTTTCTCGATAACCAACATTCTAAGAAGATTATCTAAGATATATCTAACCTAAGTTGTTTACATTTCCAAGTGTGTTTCTCGAACCATCCCTTAGGAAGCTTCTTAAGTCGCTGCGTGTGTTGTGCGTGTGTTCGGGGTGGGGGTGTGCGTGTGGCGTGTGTGTCAGCGCCCGTTTGCAGCGCTTTAAGTAGTTCATCTAGAACACACTCCGTTCTTCAAGCCAGCGCAAAAAAATTTATACTCAAATATTTGGCTCTTCAGGACAGGGTAGAACCACATATGCCTGCAGCACCCTCCTCCTCCTGGCAGCATCGAGCCTGAAGACCTCACTCCACCGTGTCCAGAACGCGTGTCCTTGCCAGCCCGATCTCGCTACAGCACAACACACAGACTGTCACCATGCCGTTGTAGCGAGGAACTGGTAAAATTCTTAAATATGACTGGACTATATTCCCTCATTTATACCACATTAATAACGTGCCATTATTTGGCTGATTTCTAAAGACTGCTGCTCAGTGGCGGTCACTAGCGTCTTGAGCTGAAACTATGCTAAGAGACAGCTAAAGAGTGGTCAGGACCAAACTTACGAACGTGAGACGTACATAAAATATACTTAGTGTACGAACGCTTCGGGAACCAGCCCATAAAGTTTAGAGAGAGGTTAAGGTGAAATTAAGACCTACTTAGCATTAATAAGC
The DNA here is from genome assembly GCA_037832545.1 of Rhabdalestes septentrionalis. Lineage (NCBI taxonomy): Eukaryota > Metazoa > Chordata > Actinopteri > Characiformes > Alestidae > Rhabdalestes > Rhabdalestes septentrionalis. The sequence goes on from JBBMFX010085718.1 coordinate 1,275, forward strand.
TTTTGAGAAACCGGGCCCAGAGCTTCAAACTGAAAACCATTATCTGATTATCTGCCACTAATATATGACTGCGAATAAAACAACTTCAATTAAAAACCATCTTCTAAAACTTTTAAAGGAGACAATTAGGGCTAACCCGAGGCCATGGGAAAACTCTAGAGCAACACATTAATGGTAGTAATTAAACTTGAATGGTAAGAGGTTAAGAGAAATTGTGTCCCTGGCTGAAGTTTAGTATTATGGGATCAGCTGATGAAGGAGTAAATCACTGCTTTGTGGTTCACTGTGGAACAAAGCCCAATAAGCCCAGTAAGTATGGTCTAGTTTCCTACAAGAATTGCTAATGTAAATTTTTATGGCTACAAGTTTTCAATTTGCTTCATTTCAAATGCCTGCAAAACTGCATTTAAGTCATTTTTGGCAGCGTCTCTGTGGCAACAGAGTCTCAAATATCTCCTAAGCTACTATAATCCACCCTGCATGCACAGCATTCATGAATAATAAAAGAAAATCATATATAATTAGAGGGATAAAAAGTCTCGAATCAGTGCACAACACAGCTCTGCGTGTTTCTATGCTCTTTCTGCAGTTGCTAAGACTGTAGACTCTACTTTTTATAGGTTATTTGGGTCCTGCTGCGCTCACATTATGCAGACTACAGTGTTGAACAGGGGTGGCATGTGGACCATGAATTAGACTGATGAAGGTTTAGTTTTTTCTTTAAAGAGCGTTTAGGAGTTGCTTGTAAAAAGTATTCCTGAAGAACCATTTAAAGAGTGATTGTTTGTACAACCAGTGTTGTGAATTGAATGTGGCAGCATGAAGAAACTTTTGCTTTCACAAATACAGTAGAAGTACAAACAGTACACATCTACAGAGAACACATTTATGAGCACAATTACTATTTCTTTGCTAAATATAAAATTATAAAAACAAAAAAATATGCACAAAAATTATGGCACAATATACATTATATTTTCCCCTAAGAAAGGTTGGGAAATACATAGAAAATGGCTGTATTCAAGTGGTCCTCTGTGGATGACGTGTGCTTACTGTGGCCTGGTGTTGAGGCAGTTGCCTCTGTAATCAGAAGATTGTGGGTTTGAATCTGTGGCTCCACTAAGGTACCATTGAGCAAGGTATCCTCCCCACACCCTGCTCCCTGGGTGCCTACTGCTACCCTTGGTGAATTGGTTAAATGCAGCGACAGAATTTTGTGCTGTTCACACTGTTTGCTGTGTGTCTTGACGAGGGCTGATACCATGGGCGTCGTCACCTTTCAACCAGTGGGGGACGTGTCCCCTTCACATTTCATAATCATACGTTTGGACCCCCCACATTTAACATAAATAATTAGCTCAGCAGCGCTGTTGAATCTTGAATCTTTCATGAATCCACTCCACTAAACCGATAGAAGGACACACATGGAAAACCAAGCAGCCTGTCTGTGCACTAACTAGTCACTTCACTTGCATGTGGTGAGTTGGAGAAAACCAGAGCCTTCAGCTTACACACTAGGGGCTTGGACCTGGACTCTGTAAAGCTGCTTTGTGACAACCTGGTTGTAAAAAGCACTATAGAAATAAAATTGAATTGAATTTCCACTGATGTGTGTTCTTCTATCGATTAAGTGGAGTGGATTCTTTTAGGACATATTCAGGATTTAACAGGGCCAAACACTCCCAGGGTGAGATTTGCACGCACTCAGCAACTCCGCCGCCACCCAAACACAGAAACCCTGCCCCCACGTGTCCCCCTCACATGAAAAATGCTTCTGATGCCCCTGGCTGATACACTGCAACACCAAACACACCAACGAAGTTTAAATCTTTTAAACACTTGTAAAATGTCTCCAAGCCTAACTTTTAGCATGAAGGTAACATGTTGTAACCAAAAATAACCTTTATATGAAACAAATAAAAGGTTATGGTAGTGATTCGGTTATTCTGTCCTTTTGTAGCGGCGCAGAAGTCTGTTGCCCTGCCTTTGCTCTAAACTTCTTACACAGTACACATCTTAATACGACCTTCTTGACCACCTGCTGTGTTCTCAAAATCCAATTTCTCTCTCTGCTTTGCACCAAAGTGTCTCTTACACCTGCATACATCATCTTCTCATGTTGATATTCAACCAACATGTCTGTATGTCTGTGGTCGTTGGTCAAAATCCATGGGTGTTTTTCTGTATAAGAGAGTTCAGAATGTTGGAGCTTTCCTCCCACACTGAGCAATCTCTCCTAATCCAGAAATGGTTTCAGTTCTTGGATCCTGGAGTCAGTGTTGAGACATTTCCCTGCTCTCAGAAGCTCAATCACTGGACTGAAACTCTGGATATGAATCGCCTTAATCCAGTGTTTCTCTGCTTTATCCAGCTCTTCTGCTGTCAATTCATCACTCATTTTTGTTCTTGAGCGGGTGTTGGTAATGAACCTCTTTATCCACACTGTCACTCTGAGCTCTCTCTTGAGCTTGCTGTACTTCCCCAGGTACTACAGTGGTTTTAAGAACTCTGTGTCTTGACTGACATGCTGCACAACAACCTCGTATTTGGATCTGAGCTCACAGTTCAGGTCATCTTCCTGAACATCCTCCTGACTGCTCTTGGACTGATCAGTTGATATCAGAACACAAGGACCATTACACCACAAGGTGCTCTGCTTCAAGTCCTGCACAGTTAGAACTCTGGTGGGATGGTCAGCTGGATTCAATTTTCCTTTGCATTGTAACCATGACTGTGGGTCCGTCAGAGACTGGATTTCTGTCACCCAGTTTGATACAAACTGTTTCCACTTGCGAGCAGAACTGTGACTCCAGTGCAGTACTATCATTGAGTCTGTCCATAGTCTGAGCTGTGTCCGATCTAGCTGCAGTGCTTTCATGAGGGTGCTCCCCAGCCTGGCTGCTATTACAGCTCCCATCAATTCCAGGCATGGAATGACATTATGTTCTTGGTTGCTGTTGTCACTGTGTGAGCCTCTGTAACCTCACTTGCGTTTGAAATAAAGTCATCTACATAAAGAAAGGAACTGATGGTCTCTACCACTTTTGGCTGTTCTGATTTGTACTGTCTCAGATGTTTCCTTATAGAGGCTGCGAGTAAGAACGGGCTTGAGGAAACTCCAAACATCACTCTTGTCATTCTTAGCACACGCAACTTCTCATCCTTCTCCTCTATCTGTGGCCCTGTGAACCACAGAAATCTCACAGCATCACTATCTCTTTCTGAGAGTGATATCTGCAAAAATGCTTTCTTAATGTCTGCCATGTATGCAATTTCATGCATTCTGAACTGGGTTCGAATTGGGCCTGTTAGGAGACAGTCATTTAGTGAGAGACTTCCATTTTCATGGGAAGAAGCATCAAACACGACCTGTAATTTTGTTGTCAGCTTATCCTCCCTCAGTACAGCGTGATGAGGTACGTAATATATCTCATTGCTTGGTGGTGATGTATGCCTCTCGGGCATGTCCTCAGCCATTCCTTGGTTTATGTAGTCCTCCACTACATTATTGTATCTGCTGTAGATTGTGACATCCTTTCTTAGTTTTCTTCTCAAACACTCTGGTCTCTTTTTTGCGATGTGGTAATTGTCCTGGAGCAGAGGATGGTTTTGTCTCAATGGCAACTCTACTCAACGCCCATCCTTAAAGATGGAGGTTTCTTCAAACCATTGCAATGCCTCTATATCCTCTGGGCTTTTCATTTGTGATGGCCAAGGATTCAAGCTTCCAGAATGCATGCAGCTGCTTGTCCACCTGTGCTTCCTCCCTGAGCTGAATATGCATGCATGTAGTCTCTGTCATGCCAGACACTGCTAGTGGACCCAGTACTGCCCAGCCAAAGGTGCTCTCCAGCGCCACCAGGTTCTGTGTCAGTCTCTCTAATCGGTCGGATACTATCTGCCAGTAATAATCTGAGCCAATCAGCACAGAAATATCAGGCTTAACATCTCCAGGGAAATCCGCAAGTTGGAGACCTCTCCTTTTCATCTCCCTCTGTATATGTTCTCCAGGTACATTCATCACTACTGTACATACCTTGGGAGTCACAACTGCCTCTATTTGAATGCTCTGTTCTTTATCCCAGACATTCTCCAAGCTGAGTTTCACTGTATTGCGTGACACCGTTGTTGGAGCAGAGGAGCCAAATGTGTGCAGGGTAAGTGTCCCTTGACACGTGATGGGTAGCTGCAGCTCCTTCACCACATTCTCATGAATGAAACTCCCTTGGATTCCTCCATCTAGCAAGCAGCGGACCATCTTCCTGCTTGTGGGCCCTACAACCCATGCCTTAGCGGTTTGTAGCAGCACAGTGTTCTCAATATCGGGCACATGACATGATCTTTAATCTACAGAACCTTGCAATATGTTTAGGTCCCAAACAAACATAGCACCTGCCAAGATTCTTCAGGTTTTTTTTACATGCTGACACTTGATGGTCTGGACAGTTCTTGGATTTGTGTTCAGCACTGTCACAAAATAAGCAGTTTTGTACCTTCTGATTTGCGGTGTGTAGTACTGCTGCAGATGTCATACTTGGTTTCTTTGATTTCATGTCACTGGCTAGATATGGTTTGCTACATGGTTTTTGAACAAACTGGTTCTCCTTTTGGTTATATGATCTCATCGCCTGTAAAGCTCTTTCTCGACTCTCAACCTCTTTCTGCATTAACTTTGAGTACATGAGGCACCTTCCACTCATCCTCATCTCCTCTCTGTTGGCTATACTCAAGAGCCATGTCCTCATCATCTGGAGCAGTATTGGGCAGAGCATGCCTCCATATGAGTCTGGTACCACTTCCAGTGACACTAAGCTTCAGCTCCAGACTTTTAGAAAAGTGTGATAGGCTAAACAATGATTTGTATTCCTTATATGACAGGGAAGACTAAATTCCTTATATGGCAGGGAAGACTAAATTCCTTATATGACAGGGAAGACTAAATTCCTTATATGGCAGGGAAGACTAAAAACCGTGACATCTGAATATTGACTTCAGATTCAGCTTGGCTTCATGCATGCCGTTTCTCCTTTTGCGCAAAAGCTTGAATAAAAGAGTTTGAAGAGAAATGAGAAAAGAGTTGAGAGATATGAATTTCATTGCCAGAACGGGACTCGCCAAACCAGGAAAATAACTGTGACTGGAAAGGTCCAGTGCGACACATCAGAGGCTTTCTTCACAGGAGTGAGATTCAGCAGCTTTGACATGTATGCGTTTACAACAAGAACCTTCTGTCCAAATCTGCTATGGAGTATATCAACTGCAGCATCATAGTTACTGTCCATCAGTGTGAGCCCTGCGACAGCCTTTGCAGCTGGTGCTGTGAGATACATTTTCAGGTAGGTAAAAATGTATCTTTTGCAAAGAGTCTTATTACTGTGAGTAGCAGGCTCCAAAACTCCTGCCATGAACTTACATCTCCGTTAAATTTCTCGATCATCAGCCTGGGCAGTCTCACTGTTGGGTTACTGCTCTTTGAGCTTGTAGAGTTAGCACTAGCATCACTTAGCCTAGCGGGTTGGAGATCACCATTACTCACAGTTTCATGCACTCTGATCACTAGTTGGGCACGCGCTTTCATACTGATGATGTGGTCCTTGTAATCCTCTGCTTATTCGACCTTCGACTCCACGTCCTCCAGCGAAGTATGCTCCTCCACAACGCGGTCTATCTCCAACCCAGTCTAATTCACGCAGGCTGTCCTCCTTTGCCGCCAACACAGCTAGCAATGCTTGCACACGGCCAATTTTCGGGTCTTCCTATAGTAATTCACCATCCATCTGATGCAGAAATCTCATGGTGGAACTCCGTATTGTCCGACGTTTTTTCTTCAACCTTTCAATACGTTGTTCACTGCCGTCTCGTCGCCTTTCGGCGTCTCTATCTTCATCAGCCATAATCCTGCTTCCCGGGTTTCGGCACCAAAAAATGTTGCGACTTTCACTTGCGACAAAGAAATGACAAAGTAAGATTTTCTGGAGTTCAGACACGTTTAATGAACAAAAGGAAGAACAAAGTACATTGCATATATTTCGACTAAATTTCCACCATTACTACCTTTTCAGTAACCACTCCTTTCCTTTCTTAAGTAATCAAATAATCACCATCTGCTACTCAAAGCATCATGCGTATTATATTCCTTTAACATCTAATCACCAGAAAGTGAAACATAAGATTTTAACTTAAATTATAACCTCTCTTATCAAACTCTATATGTTTTTAACAGAATCATTTCCACTCAAATAAATTCTCAACACCTTATGTTTAGGATTAAGGGGTTTCACACTCATACCTTAAATCCACTTTTAAGGTAAAAATTAAGAGATCAGTTTACAAATGATTGGCCACTTAAATCAAATTAAGGCATATTTTCAGGGGTAACTTAAGGTAGATTTAAGCACATTTTAAGTACATTGTGTTTCATAGTGAATGCTGACACTGTGCCTTGCACATCTCTCAGCTTTGCATTTCACATTCTGCAGATCTTGACTGACAGGTCTTCATTCTTCCTGAGCAACCTTGTCTCTTTCATTAAGACATGTTATGTGGAAAGGCTGTATCAGCCTTCCTTTCTTATTGTGCGGCACTTTTTCAGGATGGTATTGTCTGTAGGTCACTATGGGCAAATCTGTAGGTGTTCTCAGATCAGTGATATTTTCTGCCTGCTTTTATGTAATCTTTTATGTGATGTTGACTGGCTGCTCTAGGATGTTCTTCCAGCACCTAGTGTTGAGCGTCTTTCCCGGAAACATTCTCTATCCTTCTCTTGAGACCAGACCTGCACATCAAATACATATGTGCTTCTTTGTTGGCCATTAAATCTTTCTTATTCTATGTAGCATGTACACTGGTTCTTGATGATCTTCACCATTAAATATTTCTTGTCAATAGTCTTTCTAAAGTAGCTTAGGCTGATGAAACTTGAATTGTTACCGAACACTAGCGTGGCTGGATCATGTCCACTGTCTCATGCCTTTGAATGTCAGGAGTTTAAATGTCTTGCGGTTTATCTTTCTAATGTTTCCTTAACCTGTAATTTCTGAAAATGTTGATAGCTGTCTTTGTTTGGTGGTGATGGTACTGTATTTGCAGTCTTGTCCTTCATCTGAATATGACAGAGGGCCACCCTGTCACTCAAAAGACAAGTGCTCTGTCTGACCATAGCTGATGTTAGGAAAACTCTAGATTGCCAGACCCGACAATGTTTCTGGCCGTGTGCTCAGATGACAAGCTGGCATTTGTTCTCACATTTATCCCTCTGGAAGATGTTTTGGTGAGAGGTGACTCAGTGCCACCATCATTCACTGTCATCAGTGTTGTGCCTCAATGATTATCGTCCTGTTGCACTCACACCCATCATCATAAAGTGCTTCAAAAGGCCAGCCACTAGACCCCTTGCAGTTTGCATTTCATCACAACCGCTCCCTGAATTTCACCACCTCCCTTCACCTGGCCCTCACCCACACAGACCAAAAGAAAACTTGCATGATAATGCTGTTCATTGAATTTGTTCAGCATTCACCACCATCATTCCTCAGCATCTGATTGAGAAAATGAGACTGGATCCTGGACATCCTGGCTGAGACCCCTCAGTGCTTTAGGATTGGGATCTCCCTGCTTGGCACAGGGTCCCCCCAGGTTCAGCCTTTCACATGCTCCTGACCCATGACTGTGCACAACACATGGCTCAAACCACATGATTATGTTTGCAGATGACATGACTGTGGTGGAATTGATCAGTGTGAATGGTGAGGTGGTGTACATTTTCAAAAGCACTGAAATAGAGCAATTTTTTCTTTTTCTGAGAATATTATGTCTGCTTTGAGAATTCGATGTGTGTGTGTGTGTTTGTGTTGTGACATAAATCTTTGAAAAGAAGAGCTCCTAAAACTATCAGTGCAGGTATTCTCCAGTGTGATAACAAAATGATTCAGAGAAATCCTACACCACTGTTAGCAGAGGTATGAAAATGCGCAGGAAAATCTGACATCTATGGCCAACTTCCCCGAGGATACTTGGGAGGAATAAACACACAACAGCCTTCGGCCATTTTTGATGAACGCAACACGCCCCCTGGAGTGCACTGACAGCCACACAAATGTAAAGCACACATCAAACATAAATGAACCATTTGACTGTCTCCATAATTGAGAGCATGTCAACACCCCCACTTGCTCGCATATTATGATGCTTTTAAGTAAACAAAAAAACAAACAAACTACAAGGTTTCTTCCTCAGTACTGTATTCATGTCCGTATACCATGTTAATGTCCAAAAATAAACTTCTCAAACTTGAACAACTTAACTTTTGTTGCAGGTTTTGTCATTACATCTGCTACCATCTCTTCTGTTGAACAATAATCCAGAGTTATTTTTCCTGCTCTCACAGTTGACCTTACAAATGGGTACTTTATGTCAAATTGGTACTCGTCACAGGATTCTTCGCCAATGCAATTGCACCCTGATTATCTTCATGAACTTTTGGCGGTGCATATTTTTGTCCATTGATACCTTGTAACAGTTGCATTAGGTACAAAACCTCTTGTAAGGTTGCAGCTAAAGCTATGTACTTAGCTTCACAAGTAGATAATGCAACAGTAGGTTGTCTTTTGGTTTTCCATGAGATTAAAGGACCATCTACAGACAAGCTTATGCAATAACCAGTTGTACTCCGCCTGTCTGATACATCAGCTGCCCAATCGGCATCGCTGTATGCCCACAACCTCAGTTCTTTGTTGTCACATTTCCTGTAACACTCGGTTGTCCCTTTCAGATATCTCAGTACATGTTTTACTGTAGTCCATTGGTCTTCAGTTGGCTCAGTAAAATACTGTGAAAGTTTACTGACTAT
>JBBMFX010085756.1:0-10120 GCA_037832545.1 Rhabdalestes septentrionalis
CCAAGAGACTAAACATGAAGGAGCCGGTGCCTCTATTGCAGAGATGGGAGTTTCTGTCCATAGGACTATTATAAGCCCCAACCTGCACAGAGATGGGCTTCATAGAAGAGTGGACCAGAAACTAAGACAGAGCATCTGAAATTTGCCAGAAGGTGTATTGGAGACTCCCCAAACATATGGAAGAAGGACAGATGAGACTAAAATAAATCATTTTGGCCATCAAGGGCAGCCTTTTGTCTGGCACAAAACTAACACCTATCATCATGCTGAGAACACCAGTGAACACAGTGAAGCATTGCAAGAGCAGAATAATGCGGTGGGACTGAGAACTGAAGGAACTGAATATAAGATGAATGACCCAAAATATAGAGAAATTATTGAGGGAAATCTGTTTTCCAGAGATTTGAGACTGGGATGAAAGTTCACCTTCCAGAGGGACAATGACCCGAAACACACTGCTAAAGCAACACTCTGGTTTGAAGAGAAACTGTCAAGTGTTCCGGAATAGCCCAGTCCAGACCTCAATTCAATTTAGAATCTCTGGAATTATTTCTGATTCTTAACACAAGCGGCGTCCATCCAATTTAAAGGAGCTTGAGATGTTTTGCCTTGAAGACTGAGCAAAAAAAATGCTTCACAATAAAACTTGTATGCACTTGTATGCTTCACAATAAAACACATATATTTGCATTTCCAAAGTGGTTGTTATGCTGTGCAGATTAAAAGATTCAACCCTCCGAAATTTTGATAAAAATTCCATGTCGTGAGGTAATAAGAGGGGCATTAAGGAAGCAAATTGCCGGATTCCTCTTGTATCTTTTATTAGAGAAAAAACACAAAATAATTAATGTCTAAGTGCAAAGTCTTAAGGTTTAAGCTAATTCCCAAATGTTTAATGAAGTTATTCATCATGTCCACACTATTAAATAAGAGAAAAATGCCAACATGGATAGAATCTCATGCTTCTTCTAGAAAATTATGGTGTAGGGCGTCATCACTCATTGTCTAGTTATGGCTCTCAAAACATTTGCAACCGTTGAGCCATGCAACTGATCAAAAAAACTTCCACAGTCTGCAACTGACAGTGATTTACATTGCAATCAAATATAACCCAATAATCAGTGTTAACTGCATGGCTGTATAATCACACAATGTAACCAGAAAATACAATTAATCTGGGTTTATTGGTGAAGTCTGTTTTTTTTTCATTAAATATATAAAATTAAATACTATATCAGTTACAATGATCATGCATTTTCCCAGACCAAACAATTAAACATAAAAATGACTAAATATGACTTTTGCAAATGAAGATATAAATATTTTTGCCATTCAATGATCTCTAACAATATTTTGTTTACATTTGTATATATGTTCTCAAAGTTTGGTGATAATACTATATCCATGCTGAAAAGCACTGGTCTAGCCTACATATGAGGCAATCTGCAGTAACCTGACAGATGTCTATCTTGCAGAAAAGCCAGAAATATGAAAGTGACAGGCCATCACTCAAATAAATCTGCATGTGTGAGAACGACAAGCTGAATGTGAAGAAGCCATGCTGGAGTGTGTGTGCATCTGTGTAATAAACTGAAATTCCTGGTGTGGCTGATTACATCAGACATCTAGGTGAAGTAGTTAAAGTGTTTGAAATGGTTGAGATGGAAACTGATTCAAAAGGCAAAAGTAAAAGACAGACTACAACAGCAAAGATTTCAGAACTATATTATTGTATATTATGTATTTACTGAAAAATAGACCTTAAACCAAGGTCTTCTCTGTCTGAACTGAAAGCAGTGGATCAGTCCTTCAGCCTGGTTTTCATAGCTCTAACTTTGGAATGGCTTCTAAATTGAGCCCTTTTTGAAAACACATTGTATTAATTTTTCAAAGAAACATAAACAGCCTAAAAACTTCCACACATATGTTCAGGCGCATCCACACACCCACTTCATGCTGGCAGAAGAAGGGGAGGCTGGAGGCGGCTTTGATGCCACTGAAGTGCTTCTTTTCATTAACTGTGGAATGCATTTTCCACAGATAGGGCTCAGCAACGGTCCCACACCCACACACCAGCAATCAGTTCTCAATACAAAGTGTTTACTGAAACTTAGAGTACAAATATGTCCTTCAGTGGTGCTTGAACACACATTGCTCTGTAGTTTCTTGGCAGTTACTATATCCAGTCTGTATTGTGACAGTTTATTTAGTCTCAGAATCTTGACAGTGTCACGCTTATCTTCTCAGTGTGTTTGGAAGTGTAGAAAGACCTCCCTGAGGATCTTGGTGCTCTGACTTTAATTCTTAGCACTCAGAAACTATAACCACACAATAAACTGTACAATCTGTAACCTGCTGCTACTTTTGTTGGGCCATTTCTTTTTGCCTTTATGTTATTGTAATTGTGTGCAATGTTCTTATCAGGTTGTGCCCCTTTTCCCCCAGAAAAAAAATCCTTTGATCACACCAGCAGCTGCTTCTTCTAATTCTTTAATTAGAAGCTGGTGTGATCAGAGGCTAAACTCACTTTGCAGGAACTGACGTTACAGTTCTCTTATTATTATGTGAAATAGTCTACCAAGTGAAATATTGTGCAATAATGGGAGCTAAATAATCTTCATTTTGTGCTATATCTCATTATTATGTGCAAAAGTATTACCATGTCAAATATCACTAAATATCCCAAATCTCAATATTACTTTAATACTACTGATCTTTATACATACAATCACTCCTAACTGTCAGTTTCTTACACTATCAAGTTTCTTACCTATAGAGTTTATACCCCAACATTTGTGTCTATAGTATAGTATAGTTTGTATGTTTAATGTGGAGTTTTAATTGGATTTATTTGGACTTCAAATTGTATACTGTTCGTTATTCTGCCTCTGTGTGTCTGTATGTGAATAGAGTATTCTGATTCTGATTGAAAGTCTCTAGATTTCTACTTGAAAGATGACATGCCAATCTTCCAAAACATATTTCCTTTAGTGTTTTGATGATGACAGTGGAGAGCGTTTTCCACTCAAAATTCTCCTATATGTCTGGGGTGAAATTTGAGGGCTGCGAAAGCTACAGCATACAATTTGCATCACTTTCATGTGATTCAGTGACCCCTTCCTGACCTGTTATCACTTTGGACGTGACCGCCACAGATTCATGACATTCCATCTCCTAACGACCGGTAAAAATATATACGGTATATATACTGCAGCTAACAGGAAAAGTCATTAATCGCCTTCTTCATCTTCCTTATCTACCTTATTCAAATGAGCCCGAGTGAATCCAAGGGCGGACACGGCCCCCTAAGGCCTGTCCTCAGACTCACTCAGGCTCGCCCTGGGAATACGAGCCTCCGGGATTGGTCCAGGAGTTTCAGCTGCCTAAACACTTGTCACAGATGCGGCTTAGTTGCGCATAAAACATATCAATCCCAAACAAGCCTATAAAATGTGTGCCTCCCCAAAGGTCCATCCGCAAATCCATGTCTGGGGCCGGGTCTGGGTCCGGGTCTGGGTCTGGGTCTGGTTACGAGGCAAAATGTTTTTGCCATCATGAAAAAAAAAACATGCATTGGCCACACCGTACTATTAGCCGCAGAGTTCAAAATGTGGAAAAATTTGGGAAAAAAGAAGCGGCTTATAGTCGGGAATTTGCGATACATGCAGGAGACCTCTGAGTATAGTCTGTGTGGGGATATCAGAGCCATTGGCTGTTCTCACTGTAGGACCACCTGAATCATTTTTCTGGTGTGTGCATAACATTCACTCATCTACTTGTGGATTAGGTGAGGCAAGTCTCTTTTTTTCTACTCCTCTGTAGATCAGTGCCTGTGCTTTTCATACCACTGAACTCTCAAATGTTCATTCGTTTTTGCAATGAGAGGTTTATGCCCTGAAGACTGCCATATAGGGAGGATGTGATGTTTCTCAGGCTCCATAGGAACTGCAGCTCTTCTGCTTAACTTGCATATTGCACTAGTGTGCATGCCTCACACACACTGAATATCCAGCCCTGTTCACTGATGGTTTTCCCCACAGGTATCAATGCAGATCATTTTAGTCACTGTTCCTTTTGAAACAACAGTCAGTTGAGGAATCTTTGTGACTGAAGCTCCTGTCATCTGTGTCCCAATAAGGAATCATTTTTCAAAGTCACTTAGATCATTTCCCCTTGCCATCCTTCTACAAAATCTAGGTCAGCTGGGTCTGCTCTGCAGTTTATCCATGCCACAGGATGTGCCGGGACGCACAGCAGCATCTACACTGTTTCTCCTCTCATCTGCTCCTTTAATTCGTCAGACGACTGCAGGAAGCGAACTAAATAAAATCACTGCCATTACAATAGTTGCTCAAAGACCACAGAAAGCAGCCAGAATTCTAATTAGTGGAGAATTAAACTTGAAAGAGGCACAGGTCAAGTAAAGTTTATTAAGTTGACTTCTTTCATTTTCTCCTACTTTTTTTTCTTCTACTCCTTCTTCTTCTCTTCCTCCTTCCCTGCATTTTTTCTTCTCCTCTCTTCCTCCTTCTCATCTTTCTTCAATGGCCTGTATACCTTTTTATCCTCTTTTATTCCTTCCATTTTCTTCCCTGCTGTAATTTCCTAATTTCTTCTTTTGTTCTTCATCCTCCTCCTGGTTACTTTTCTTCTTCCATTTCACATCCTCATGCTTCTTTTTTGTCTTCTTCTTCTCTTCCTCCAACTCACCCTCCTTGTTTGTTCTTCATCAACATCTTTTTTTCCCTCTTTTCAGCTATGTCTACCTCTCCTTTCTTTTTCCTTCTCTGACCTTCTCTTCTTCTGTTCTACTTTTTTCCCCCTTCATATTACTCCCTTTTCCATCACATTTTACTTATTGTCCTCCTCCACTTCTGTTTCCCTCTGTTTTTCTTCATCTTATACATCTTCCCTTAAAACAACAACCACGTCTTTTGCTGCTACTCTTTGTGATCAAATTAGATTTGCAACTCTTTCTCTCCACAGCTGAAGTATTTTCTTGTCATCTTGAGAGTGCGTCCAGGCAGGCCTTCTGTTTAAAACAATAGGGTGACTCTTCATCCTATCCACTATGTTCAAACTCTCCATTACCATACCTATGTCTGTCTGATGCATGCTAATGAACAAAAATGTAAATAAAACCCAGCCGTGATGGAGGACGCTGGGGCTTGATTAAGAAACCTGTCCTTTGGCTGAAAGCTGAATAAATATCCATTTCAGTGGTGGGCATTTATGCAAGCTGTAGTCACAAAGTTTTTTGTGGAAGAGGGCACCCAAATCAGCAGGAGAGTCATGCTTATTTTGTGTGGAGAATAATATTATCATAATTATATTTAAAATAATGTCATTATATCATTCTCCACTGACTTCTGAGGATTTCATGCCTGAAAAAGCAGAGAATGGCTGTAATTGAAAGCAGGCCAGAACAGCAAGTAAACAACGTCTCATTTTCAGAGGCCAAGCACTCACTCTGAAAGCAGCTTTCTGATACTTCATTAAAATGCAAAATGAAGTTCTTAAATAGAAGAGGCGTAAAATGCCTCATCATCAACTCTGTCAATTATAAAAACAGGCATGTTTTGAACTTTGAAGTTCAGTGTGCTAAACTGGAGTACAAGTGGCACTGCCAAAACTGCCTTTACACAGTTCACACTATTATTAGGTACACAGATTGGCCATATATTGGCAATCTTCTCTGGAACACCTACCATATGGGTCCTGTTCTGCTTTGGGGCAAAAAAGGGACCACCACAGGCCCATCAAACCACAACAGGACCAATGTTTTGCAGTGGCTCAGTTTTTTTTGGTCATGAGTTTAAATCTCAACATAAAATATCATTCACCAAATGCTGGAATCTGCTGCTTATTTAAATTTCATATCCAAAAAATGCTGTAACCACTTTACAATAAGACTACCCGTATAACCGATTTATAACTGATTCATGATCACATTGTGATTAGGTTGTATACAGTTTATAAATCATTAATAAGCAGCTATAAAAAGTTATAACAGCTGTAATTGCTGTAGCCTCACTACTTGGCAAGAAACACCAGATCTTGACAAACAGTGACAATAGTGAGCTTGCATCAGTGTATGATAATCATTTTAACATGTTTATGACTGCTTATTAATGATTTATAAATTGTATATAACCTTCTGAACAACTTGAAAATATAACAAGAGCAGCAACCAGCAATCTACTAGGAGAGATTTCAGCTAGATTGTGACAAAAATGTAGATTGTGACAAAGTATGAAGGTAAGTTATTCTGCAGGTAGGCTAATAATCATTTCATTGTAGATGTAAAAGGGCAGATAAAGATTTCAGGAAGACTGGACACCCTGTGCCTCGGGCCCCAGTGCTTTTGCTCCCCCTAGGCTTCCTTAGTAATTATGGATTCTGCTCCAGAATGACTCTGACAGTGCTGACATTAATTCACTCAAAGTGTGTCCTCAAACCCCCACAGATTCAGTTTGCTGTTCGCTGTAAGACAAATGTCTGGTGGTAAACATCTATTAAACAGTAGGGGATGCCTTGATCTCTCATGCAGTGATCCAAATGTGTGCTCTGACATCCAAGCAGTGAGTGTGTGCACACTTCAAGAGAACCTGCGTCCGCCCACCACGCGAGAGCCAGGGTGGAACTCACATCATGGTGACATTAATAGAGACCACGGGGACGTCTTTAAAGTGAGCACCGTCACAGTCCAGCTCCAAATCCCTGCACTGACACTCAGTTGGAACGGGACCAAGCACTGAAAAATAGACAGACAGACAGAGAGAGCTTGTCATATATGGAGAAAATGAATGTTTTAACATTTAAACGTTCCTCAATGAAAATTTCTCAAAAACATCAAACTTATAGAAACATTTTGGCTATTTTTATTGATTGATTGTGTATCTGTATCGAACATCAAACAAAGAAAAACTGATTGGTACACATATATAAGAGTTCTAATGACTTTTTAAACCTATTCTTTTAAATCTATTCTCAACTGAAATTTGTAATGTCAAGAGCACTATTCATAAACTTAAAGAAAACATAAAACAGTCATGTCCCAGTTCTTGTGTGCAAACTCACTGGCATAATTTAATACAAAGCTTATCAATGGCTGTGAAAGAAGTAATTCACACATACAGAATCAATATGTTTGAAACTGGAAAGGTGCCTTGACTTCTGGGACAATGTTGAGAGAAGAGAAGTAGACACACAAACAGATAAATAATAACCTCTTAATGATCCAAGAGGAACAAAACAGCAGATTCATTAAAAGGAAGAATACCAGGCTAAAGGGTTGATCACTGATCTGAGAGACATCTGAGTGTACAAGAGTCATGAATGAAAGATTGTACTACTGTTGTGGTTGCGGTTTTGTTTGGGACTTTTATTTTGAGATTTGAGTGTGTTTAATGTTTTGCATTGTGTAGAGTCTGTATGAACATTAAAAAACCATCTAAAGAACCAGCACTCTGCGCCTTGCCTCACTCCCGTGCACCCCCCAATGCGACAACTACTGGCTAGTGGAAGTCATTTCCCTGTGTAATTTTCATGTTGTCTTTGGCTACATTAGGACTCCAAGCCAGAAAGTGAGCCACGCAAAACAGTGTAGTAGGTAGACCAAAAAGCATAAAATCCTTCATGACGTCAATGTTCCATTAACGGTCCTGAAATTGAAATAAGTGCAGTGACTCGAGATCACTGGAGCAAAAAATAAGCTTCCTGAAGTATGAACTTTAAGAATAAGAGTGGATGCAAGGAGCAAAACAAAAGCTCACAAAAAACAACAAAATACGCGAGGGAAATATAGCTTGCAAATGAAAATACAAAGCGAAAAGTGGTTGAAAGTCCTTTAGTCTTCCAATAAATTACCGTTTTATCACAGTTTTTCACATTGCACAACTAGGTTTGGGAAAATGGATGGAGACTTCATTACAATTCTGCAGTAAATACTGTCATTCAGCTGCACTTTTTCTAAGTTTCTCAATTTCATTACCTTTACATTCTGTATGGAGAGTATTGAGTGCAGTATGACCTGATTGAAGTATGACCATTCATTTTTATGTCAGTTTATGCATGTGAGAGAGAAGGGGTTTTTCACTTCTCACCAAAGAGGACTTCATTAAAGCCACCTACCTTGCTCTTTGTGCATGTTATGCATGTTATTAGCTCATCTTACAGTGCTCTGCATTATTTGCCATCGTTCAAACAGTAAGAAAAAAGATAAAATAAATCTTTATTTTAGTCCCACAAGTGGTAAGTTTGCTTGGTTCAGGACCAGAACAGGACCACCAGTGAGCAGGTATTATCTGGGTGTGGATCATATCTGCATAGCTGTATGTGTGTATGTGTGTTTGTGTGCATGTGTGTGAATATGTTTGTGTGTATGTATGCTTCATATGTTGTTTGTGTTTGGTTTTTCACTCATATTTTCCCCCACATGTGTAGTGAAATATGGTTATTTTGTGACATGACTTTCCATGAACGCTGATCCATGGAGAGCATTTATCAGAATCCAGAGGCTGAAGCACATTTACCCCAAGTGGAATCTCTTCAGCTTTAGTATGTATACCAGCAAGCGGAATCTGATGACCCAAGCACACATTTAGTGTTTGGAATACTGTATCTCAAGCACATTTAACACTGATTCGAATCTCAGTTCTCAAGCATTTTTAACAATAATCATAATCCCTGTGGCAATTGACACCAGAATCATTTTAGCAGTTAAAATATTGAATTTAAAATAATTCAGTTTGCACCCCCAACACACACACACACACACCCCAGCCGCACTTTCCCCCTTTACACCTTTTTCCTTCCCATTCTACAGCCGAGGCGTAGACATGGGCGGAAGTGGTAACACATCTTTATTGTGACTGCAAAGAACACATCTTTATTGTGACTGCAAATATCTATATATAGTTCTTTTTTTATAGTGTCAATTCTAATATATGTGTGGAAGCTAAACATTTTTAAACTGTTAAATATATTTATGTATGGATTTCTGTAAAATAGATAAAGAAACAAAAATAGATTTTTGGGGTTTTGCAACACTTGGTTAAACAATAAAAATAGTGATTTTATAATATTGACTAGATTGTGCTGATCCATCAATATGAGACACTTGTACATTGCACATTGCCTTGAAATATTAAAAATGAACAAGTTATGTTAAAGGCTGATAAGAGTTAACCCTCAATTGCATGAATTTTTATCTTAAGAGGAAAAAAAATCACCCTCATTTTTAGGAGCTTGGGGATTCTTGATTAAAAAATCAGAAAATGTGTTTTACCTTCTGCTAGCAGTGTGACCAACCCAGCTATTGGCTTCAAACAGACTGCTTCACCCCCAGATGAAAGGTCAAACCTACTTAAAATTTGATTGGTCCCAGACTTATCATTAGACTTTTACTGTGATGTTTTAAAAAATAGGCCAGTGGATGGCTAAAATAATGGTTTGTTGCCAACACCATGCCATAGAGGGTTAACCTTGATTGGAATTCATTGGCTTAATCACATTTAACATTAATAGTAATCAGAAATCAACTTGCAGATTGTGTTTTTGGCTAGACAGTGACCATGTTTACCCATGGTAATGATTTTTTTTTTATTCAGAAAAAACATTGCACCGGGGATCGTCTACTCTCAAACATTTAACATCATGAAGCCACAAAACTCATACGGTTTAATCTCCTTGTTCATTTTCTACAGAATATCAAGCAAAACTGCCTGGAGGAACAACAAGCCAGAAACGTTTAACTCAAAAGACAAACGCAGTGTTACGGTAAAGTGATAAAAGCATGGTCCTGTGCAGATGACTCATATGCTAAGCTTTTGGAAACATGATAGTTTAAAATCAGAGAGTGACCATTCACCCCTTTTATTACCAGAGATACACACACCATTAATCAAACCCTCAGCTCCTGATGAATCATTAAAACACCCTATCAGTGCATGGGGTGGCGTTGGAGAGAATAAACTAAATTGACCTGAACTAAACTGAGTTGAATAAACTAAACTGAATAAACTAAACTGAGTAAACTAAACTGAGCCAGAGTGTCATTAACTATATAGAGAAGAAAGATCTGCCCATGTTTATATAATGAGGATAGGGAAAATCATTT
>JBBMFX010085767.1:0-10120 GCA_037832545.1 Rhabdalestes septentrionalis
AACGATTACAATAATGTGTGAGAATTCCCTCGGTACAAAATACGGTCTGAGACCCACTGCTAACAGTTCAATGTCCTCACAGCAAATCATGTCCTTCACCGTAACATGTCCGGGGTGACACCATCTATTGTATACAAATGTAATCAAACCCCCACCTTTGCTCTTACCTCTTGTCTTCAGGTCCCTATCCGCCCACACGGTAGTGAAGCCGGCTAAATCCACACAAGCCACGTTTCAACGAAGCACAATCGACTACACTCCCGAAAAATTTGTTAGTATCTCACCAATGCCTCGAGCTCGTCACAATTGTTGGTTAGCGAGTTGACATTCCCCATTAGAAGCGATGGTAGAAATGGCTTGTACCTCCATCTGTTAGCTTTTAGCTTAGCCTTTCGCTTAGCTCCCGCTCTGCAGCCTCGAAACGGCTTCCACAGTTCCAACGGTATCGGGTGCCTAACTCCATGTCCAGTCTTTTGCAGAGCCAAAAGATCTTCCCTCGAGTACACTACCTTACCATGTGTAGTGCACATCATAAAAATCATAAAAAATAACTAAAATGTTTTACTTAAAACCTAATCAAAATCCTACACACTATCACGGAGCTACTTGGACTTGCTGCCATACATTACGGCACATACTCGACTCTATAGGCCTATATGGATGTAAAGACGCGGCGTATAGGATTTCAGCACCAAGAACAGCGGAGGGGGCTGAATCGGCTACAACCCCTCCGATGTTGAGGGAGCCTTTGTCCCATTCGATGCGAACAACTAGCTTTAACAGGGTAAAGAAGACATATAAACATATCTAAGCAAAATATGAGCTGGTGATGTAGTTTCGTGTTTCTTGACAACCTAGCTTGAAACGTGTATTTATTTACCTATGTGTCTGGCACTATTGGTCACCGTCAGTTACTTGTTATAATACTCGCAAAACTTAGTTGATTGGAGAAATCACTGATAATTATTATGTATTTTAACAATAATCATGGTGTGATGTATGTGATATACATTTGACTTTTATTTTTCTAGGACTCCATAAAGTTTTCCCTCAGCATTTGTTAAATGTGCGCTGCTCGCTCCTGCTTATGAAAGAAGCTGCATGTGGGCGCATTGTCAACACTTCCACATCCCAGGCGTCAATATTATAGCCTTTGAACAATGCGCGAATGACTACAGACCAGGTTTTTTCTGGTCAGTGGCCCAATGACTTTCACTTCTCATAAAATAGCAAGTTCGCGCTATGCGCCTCACCACACCCCTTCTTTTCAGGGACACGCCCTACCCAGCGCAATGCCATCTGCTATAATGACAATGTAGATTTCTGCCGGAAAAAATGAACGATGCGCTCGCACAAAATAGCAATGATTGGTTGCGCCAGTGAAGAAAGCATGTTGCGCCGTGTGCATTATCGGGCCCTTAGTCTCCTTCTTATTCGTCAACAAAACTACATTATTTATTTTGTTTCGTTATTGTCACATGACCAGCATTTACGCCACATCTCGTCTCGTTTTAGTCACGTGAAAAATGCAAAGATTTTACATTGTAGAATGTTGCACATTTTAGAGCAGGAGAGATTTTGTGCAAATCAAAAACACTCAATGGGAACAAATGGACATCATGTTTTGGTTACTGTACAAGATGCTACTAACAAAATTTTCCTGATTTTTCCCCGACTTGGCACCCAAATGATTAAATTCCCTGTCTGGAAATTCCTTTACTGAAATTCCCTGATATTCCAAGTAGAGTTTAAATCGGGCCCAAAAAATGAGACCCGACCCGAGCCGGTGCACCTTGTGCCCGAGCCCAGCCCGGCCTGACACATTAACTGTAGTTAGCGGCCCGAGCCCGATTTAAACCCGACAATTTTTTTAAATATGTGTGATGATTAAATAAATCACGGCCCGACCCGGCTCGGCCCGAGGACAGGGCCGTGTCGGGTTCGGGTAGAGAATCTAAACTCTAATTCCAAGTATTCTCTGATCTGTGGGAACCCTGGGTATATTCCTTAAAAGTAGCATCAATTTGAGGTGAAGCTCTCTGTCCTTTATAATGTCCTTTCTGATTATAGACTCCGGATAACTGTGACCCTTGTAAGGATTAAGAAGTTACAGAAATTGAAGGAGTGAAAAAAACAGTCCACAAGTCAGAAGTGAATGCAACACATTAAATATATCTTGCTGTAGTTGATTAAATAGACAATGCTAAACCCTGTTTCACAACAGCAGTTTCAGCATAGGCTATTTGTGTCATGGGGTGTGTGGTAAAAGAGCAATTAACATCCTGCAAGTATTTGAACATCCTGCGATTTTGCAAGATTTAGAAATCATGGAGGGGTCTAAAATTCACATTGTAGAAGCATTCCCAATGTGAAAGACAAAATGTAAAAAAAAAATGTGGAAATCACACTGTATAATTCGTAAATAATTTATTTGTATTGCATTGCTGCACATAAGTATTTTAACACTTGAAAAATTCAGTGTAAATGTTTGGTACAGAAGCATTTGTTTGCAATTACAGAGGTCAAATATTCGGCATAGATCTTGACCAGGTTTGCACACACTGCAACAGAGATTTTGTCCCAGTCCTCCACACAGATCTCCTCTATATTGGTCAAGATTTAGGGCTAGCACTGAGCAACATGGAGTTTCAGCTCACTCCAAAAATTTTCAATTGGATTTAGGCCTGGTTAGGCCACTCTAGGACCTTGATATGCTTCTTGCAGAGCCACTCCTTGGTTATCCCGACTAGTGTTGGGCAAGTTACTCCAAAATTGTAATGCATTATTTATTACTTGCTAATATCATTTCAAAGTAATTTGTTACATTACAATACTACATTATTTAAAATGTAAGGCATTACACCACTATTGCATTACTTTTAAGTTACTCTCACTAAAATAACTGGAAATATAAACAGAAATGTAGCTCATGACGCCCAAATAGCGCATTACACAGCCAGTGGTAGGTGATGTGGTATCTGACTGAGCAGCTTATGGTTAAAAACTGTACTATCTGACGTTAGATCAGTTGCAGTTTCAACTCTGCTCTCTGCATCTCTCTGCTCTGTCTGACTACAAGAAGTGAAACAATTTGCGCAGATGATTGTCCTCTGCTGATCTTGCAGTGATTTTGCCGAATTTGTACTAAACTGACCCTGCAGTAATGTTGTTTAGTGTTAAGTTATCTGTTATTTATAGTCTCTTAAAGATAGGTTGTGACGGAATGAGAGCGTGTGTGTGTGTGTGAGAGAGGGGGACAGCGGGTAGGCGAGAAGCTTGGGTGTATCTCATTAGTTGGGCTCTGTTATTTTTCTGTTTTACTGTAGCGTGGTTATGGCCAACAGTAACCTGTTTTAAGAAACACTAGTTCACGGCATTACTGTTTCATTCCTTCCAACCGTTCTGGTGAAGCTACAGTATGAAGAAAAAAAACATCACTTCATTCCATGTTAAAAATGCATTGTAAAATGCATTACTGACATTTGTACCGAGTAAAATATTACCAATTATTTTCTGTATTGCTTTACATTACCACACTACAGCAAAAAACAATGCATTGCAGTAATTCACTAACAACACTGATCCTGGCTGTGTGCTTCAGTTCAAGACCCAGCCATGACTCATCTCCAGCGCTCTGACTGAGGGAAGGAGGTTGCTGCTCCTGTCCCCTTCACAGAAAATAACCCCCAAAGCATGATGTTTCTATCCCCATGCTTCACAGAAGGGTTGGTGTTCTTTGGATGCAACTCCTCCTTCTTTGTCCTCCAAACACAGCGAGAGAAGTTTAGACTGAAAAAGTTCTACTTGACTGTCCCCCATGATCATCCAGATGGTTATTGGCAAACTTCAGATTGGCCTGGACATGTGATGACTTGAGCAGGGGAACCTTGTTTGCAAGGGGTGATTTGGAACCATGACGGCGTAGTGTTCCTCTGACAGTGAGTTCTCTTCATGTCATTGACCAGCTCCTCCCGTGTAGACCTGGGCTTATTCCTCAGCTTTTTTACCCTCAGTGATAGCCTACGAGGTGAGATCTTGCATGTAGCCCCAGTCTGAGGGACACTGACAGTTGTCTTTAGCATCTCCCATTTTCTGACAATTGTTCCAACAGTTGGTCTATTTTCATCAAGGTGATTGGCAATTGCCCTGCTGCCATTTCCAGCCTTGTAGAGGTCCATTTTGTCTCTGGTGTCTTTTTGACAGCTCTTTGGTCTTTCCCATTGTAGTAGTTGGAGTCTGACTGACTGTGGGGTGGATGGGTGTCTTTTAAGATCTCAGACAGGTGCTGCTAATTAAGATTACTAAATGGAGTAGAGCTGGTAGAGTAACAGGTCTTTGAGAGGAAGAATTCTTGCTGATTGCCGGGTGTTTAAATATTTAGGTGCAGCTGTGCAATACAAATAGACTATTTACAAATCTTATAATGTGATTTCCTGAATTTTTGCATTCTGTCTCTCACAGTGGGAATGCACCTATAATGTGCATTTTAGACCCCTCTATGATTTCTAAGTGAGAGAACTTGCAAAATCGCAGGGTGTTCAAATACAATTGTTCCTCATTTTAACTTATATAAAATAATAAACACAATCACATAGTTTAAACCATTTACATGTGAGCTTTATGTTTGACATCTGATAATGTAAAAAATTAAATCTGAACACATTTTAGGTCAGAAAACTGGACATTGTAAGGCAATGGTCACCTTACTTGTCCCAAGAAGTTTATTTCCAGTCACAATCTTCTAGACATCCTTTGTCTAATGAATTTTCTCCAAAATTCTTGATTGGCTGGAGTGTTCAATAAGGGGAAGGGGCAGTCTGTTATATGTAGGTCAGGACACAGCATTTAATTAGATCTCCAGAAAGAGGGTTGGTGACCACTGTTATAAACAATTGACAAACTGCCTAAAAAGAAATTTGTGAAGTTTGATTTTTTCTTGGTTGACATGACATGTTGGCATCAAATATTTGAGCTGTGTATTGATTTGTATGCCACTAAGTAATATGCCACTAATATGTTTTTCTTTTTCAGCTGCATACCATGTATCAGGAGGCAGCAGTGCAACTACATTTTCATCTTCAAACAACTCTGATACATTCATAAACACTTGAACTACAATCTACAATGCCCCTCAAATCTAGAAAAAAATATGTTCTAGACAGAATATCTGCAAAAATAATATTATTGCAATTCATTCAGATTAGAAAACATTGTGAATGGGAAAGGATTGTATTCCTGGTTAATTGGTTATTATGTTGTTTGTAGTTTTTTTTTTTCTTCTCTTTAACATGTTAAGTCATATTAATCATGGCCTGTAAACACTGCCTGATTTGACAGCAATGTTAATCAGGTTTGAACATTGCTAAAATCATATAATCAAATATGAAAAGATGTTCTTGATGGAGTCATTCTACTTAAAGATACAATGCACAAATGCTGCATTTTAATAAAATTTCCATAACATAGAAAGCAATATTATTATTATTAATGGAATAGACAGAACATACATTTTAAATAAATTAATTTCTGCTTTAGTATGACCAGAATTCCCCTGATTTCTCTTGCTTGTCATTTACATTAAGCATGATTTTGCTTTTTATTTGCTGGACAATTCCTTTGAATTGCAAGATTGTGTAACATCCGGGCCTACCTTGCCCCTGTGTGATTTTTTGTGCCACTTTTATCACCCCTTGTGTCTCTGACCATATGTTTCTGTTAAGGTTTATCTGCTCTTGTGCCATGTTCCTCATCAGTGCCTTTTCTGCAACTCTGCCTTCTGATTGTTAATTTATACTTCTAGATTATATTCCAGTATTTTCTGTCATTGTCTGTATTTTTTCCAATTGCTTGGCATTGATTGATCCTTGATAGACTTGCTTTATAACTCTTGTCTGTTATTTTTTATTTTATTGAGGTTTCTTAGTTTTTAGGGTTTTTTTCCTCATTGTCATTTGCAATAACTCTTAAAATTGACTAACACTGTCCCCTGTTTCTGTGCATTGTAATAATCCACTTCTTGTCCAAAAGGAAAATCTACTGTCATCTTTTCCCACTGGTCTTTTAAGATCCCATTGAGTATAAAGGTGATATGATAAGCTACTATTATCGGGGATAGAAGAGGAAGTTCATACAGTCAAACTTTTAAAAGTATGATTTTCCCCACGCATTCTGTCTTCACCTGTCCTTCAGCTCAGAACTAATGCAACAGACCTCACAGACCCAGAGGGTTATCCCTCATTCTTTGGTCCAGGCTATGACCTCTCCTGAGACCTCAGAGTATGCCATCTACTGTAGTGTAAATGCATATATGTAAGGGGACAGGACCATCTGGAGGGTGGATCTTGAAGGTGGGGGGAGTGGCGTTTTGTTTGGTGTCGTTAAAGCAGTTCCACAGATGCTATGACACATTTGGTCCCTCGCTTGTTTCTTCCAAAACAGAAGACACGATATGGTGTCAGAAATGCTGTGTCGTTGACACGAGCACGAGTTGGTCCACGTTGGTGAACAAGGCAGGAGCATTTCTGGGGGGTGGACGGCATGTCGATGTCGAGTGAGGATGAGAGGGGAGACGGGCATAACAGGGCGGGAGTTAGCATGTCGGCTAGCACACTCAATGCTATGTTTAGCATCCAGCCACCAGAGCCTGTCTGAGGATAAACCTTGTACCATTAGCTAGACTCCAGTGTATGAATACTGCAGAGGCTAGCTTTAGGTTAGTCAGCTACACTCTGCTTTTTACAAAATAATTTTGATTTTAATTCAGCTGACAAATTTGACTCTAAAAACTAACTTTTATTTTTATGTTAAAGTTGTCATTAATTTGGCGCCATATAAAATTCAGGTACACAGATTTAACAGCAGTTACATTCTTTTTTTTTTTTTACCTTGCCTCTTGTTCAGTCTGTGTCCTCTCAGGTCTCAGCAATAAAAATCTTCATAGACATGTATGGGCATCACTGGCATGTCTGTATTTACCACAAGTTGCTTCCACTGTTTTGTCTGGAAAAGTTCTTGTCCAACTAGCTCCTTCCCCAGGAGACCCCATGCCACTACTGTGTTGGTTCCTAATCTAAACCAAAGATCAAAAAGGGCTCCTAATCTAAAACCAAATGTAAAAACTGAGAGAAGACAATACAACTGTCATGTCTGTTGGTTATAGGAGAAGGGCGCATACAGGATGCAGACGTAAGCCGTGATACCAGGGCTGCCAACTCTCACGCAATGAGTGTGAGAAACACGCATCTGACTGTCCTCACACACTCTCATGCCACACGCTGAAAATCTATTTTTTCTATTTTCCCCATTGTGCACACTCCTCAACTGTAGATGGGCCGCCTAATGTCGCAGCAATCCTCTGCAAAAAACAAAGCAGCATCTCCTAGAACTCGGGCAATGAGCTGCGGTGTTGAGAAGTTTCTGACGTAACAACAGCTCTATGCCTAAAAGAAACAAAATGGTGCGTAGACGCCAAATGAGCCATTAAGGTAACTACATACATTAATTTTTTATAATGCAGATAAAGGTGTCTGCTAAGTGCCATAAATGTAAATGTAATCCAGTAGCTCAGAAATAGAGACGCATTGAAATTTATGGTGGCTAAAATAAACATATATAATACTACGCAAAAAAAGACTATGCGGAATATGTTGAAATACAACAAAAATGCAATACAGTCAATGTGATGTGACCTCAAAGTATACAATGTGCTCAGTGAAATAATTAGTATTACCTATAATATTGTATGGGGTGTTAGATGATGTATTTATATTACGAAAGTGCAATGAGTAACGTAATCCCTAACGTAAGTTTCCATGCATGTCATTTACAAAATATTTGAATCATCTCTTTTAAAGATACTCTGCTTACAATAGTGACAGAGCCCCGAGTCATATTAGAGACTGTTATCTGTGTTTCATAATGACTTAAGCTGTAAAATCCCATAGTACACTTTTCTTCATACGC
Organism: Rhabdalestes septentrionalis; assembly: GCA_037832545.1. Lineage (NCBI taxonomy): Eukaryota > Metazoa > Chordata > Actinopteri > Characiformes > Alestidae > Rhabdalestes > Rhabdalestes septentrionalis. The sequence goes on from JBBMFX010085767.1 coordinate 7,963, forward strand.
CAATCATAAATTTTACACATTTCGGAAAAGATGAGAATAAGCTGCAATTGTTTACATCAAAAGCTTTGTTTTGCTATTGATTCATATAAATAGGATATAAGAATATTTTTGTCCTATTTGGAGAAAATAAATAAACATTGCATGTAAGACACTGTCACTAGCAGAATGGATGCTTCATGGACAATTAAAAATGCAACTGTTGAAAACGATATACTGTATTCTATATAAGATGAATGAAGACTTCATGAAACAATGAGATTTTAATGTCAGTGCTTGCTTCCTAAAAAAGCTTTGTGCTTCATGGCATTTCCTGTACTGACAGTAGAGGTGTCCTGAGAGTAGTGGTCTGCAGCAGAAGCGAATCCACATTGGAGGTCTACAGTCAGGTACATTTTGGGGGCCGACATTTTACCACTGCTGTCCCCCCCCATGCACTACTATGGACTTCACTCAGACCTTTGCTGGGGTTACCACGCAACCATTCACAAGTCCGCATGTGCGGCCAGATTTCTTGAACTAAAAATGGAGTGGCAAAATCAAGACTTCCAATTTGACACGGTGTTGGTCCCAATGGAACTTAATACAAAAACCCAATCAATGAAAACCTAAACAAACTGTTGGCGGTGCTAAATACAAAATAAAAGTCAAAAAACAAAAAACAAAAAACAACTCAAACAAGGGTGCCTTCTAACAGCCACCCACTACAATAGTCCCCAGACCTGACAATACTAAAGAATTTTTGGCTTGTCACACAATCATCTTATCTTGCATAATACCTGTTTAAGTTAGCTAGCCATTTCACTATGTCAATAAAGCGGTACTATTAGTTGGTTTAATAATGAATCATTTTAAATTGGCACCAACTTCATCAAAGAGTACTCAAACAAGGCTATGAGGCCAGCTAATTTCAGCTACCATGCATTCCGCATTCTAAGAAATTGTCACATCTGGACCATTTCAGTCACACCCTCAATGGAGCCCATCACCCGAGTACTAGGTGGTACACAACCCTTGGCACGTGTCTAGCATGTCATGGCTTGTTTTGTGTGTTGTCATTCAGTGGTTAAGCAACACAGGTGAGGGGCTTCGTTGTCTCATTAGCTGGATTGCTAGGTTGCTAATGACATGTCCATCTGTCTTGTGTTGGATTTACGTACTGCTAGTTATTGAGGTGATTGTCTGTATCACGTGATTGTATATCTGTGTGTTAGTGTGGGTTTTCAACACTATGCTTTCAACACTATGCAACCACACATCCTGGCTACTAAACTTTCCTCCAACTTTCATCTGGACAACCAGCTAATCTGGTGGATATTGGACTTTCTGACCAACAGATCACAGAGAGTACTGGCTAACAACATTCTATCTGACCTCCTTGACTGGATCACCCCAAGGCTGTGTGCTGTCTCCTCTGCTCATCATCCAATACATGGATGACTGCAGAGCCTCACAGTCCAACTGATGAAGTACGCTGATGACACAATCCTGCTGTCTCTGCTTTCAGGGCCTTCACACTACCATGGACAGGTTCTGCAGGAGTTTGTGAACTGGTGTGACACCTCATGTCTGGAATTGAATGTCCTTCATCCACTCCTTACCACTTTCATCCATGGTAAGCCAGTGGAGCTGGTCGAGGTGTACAAATATCTGGCCATCTTCGACCATTTGCTGAAATTCTCGTCCAACACAGAGGAAATTCTTAGGAAATATCATCAGCGGCTGTATCTCCTCAGGAAGCTCAAAATGTAAGACCAAAAATGAAGCCCCATGGTAAATTGGAAAAAAAGACTAAAGAGGTTGAAATGTGACTTGCAAAAATATAACCTTCTGTTGAAACCTTCTGTTGAAAAGACAGTAAGTTAAAATAAATTCTGGAAAGCTTCAGAGTGGTTCAGATATTTTTTCCTTATTTATGTTTTACCTGACATAAAAGGCATACTTCCTGACAGATTTTGTAATCACTTGGTACTGTTGGTGTTTGGGATATATACATTAATGCAGGATAGTAATAAAACCCATCCTTATTTCAGAACTGTCTCTGAAAAAATGTCATTGAATTTCAAAGACTGCATGGGAAACATCAAAATATGGGTTGTGCCTTGCTGAAACTGTATAAAAGACTGAGAGACAAAGAGCGCGGGGCGTCCATCCTTCTGCA
>JBBMFX010085778.1:0-10120 GCA_037832545.1 Rhabdalestes septentrionalis
ATTAGTGTATAGTGTAATTTTTTTCCCACTTTATATATATATACAAAAATGGGAAAAAAATTCTATTTTTTGTTGTATGTTTCAATATATTCATCACACCATTTTGCAGAAGGGAAATATGTCATTATGCCGGATTTGACAGCAACAGCCCTTGGCTTCCATGCTAACTGAGAAACAATAAACCATCAAAATTGTGTGGAGTGTTTGGTTAAGTTTGGAGTTCATTGCACTGTGTCATTAGATTTCGCTTAAACATTTGGCACATTTTGGGTTTTGTTTGTAGACAGTGTTGATCAGCAGTAGCAAAGCTTTGCTAGAAGATGAGTCAAATTAAATCAAGTCAAATTAATTAGTGGGATTGCATCTTCAATCACAGTACTTCTCTTCTTATTATTTTTTTCTTTTCGTTTTTATTCTCATCCTACATTTGTTTTTACTCTGGGCAAGGTTCCAAAATCAAAACATCCAATAAGTCTTTGGATTTGTTGGTCAGGGCCTGTGTACTGATCATTTTTAAAAATTAGATTTTTGTGGTCGAGTCACCTTTGTAAAATATGGGTGTGAGAGAACAGTGGAGTCGCCTTCAAAATGTGTATTGGAGTAAGAGCCTCTTCTTGGCCAGAAAGGGACAAGAAGCAAAAAAGCACAAATGTGAAAAAAAAACTAAAGCTCAGGTCAGTAATTTAAAAAAAAGAAAAACGTGTCAGTGTTAGTTGGGGTTAATTAATAAAAAATAATCTGTCTGTGAATGAGTCTATGTCCTTTTTCTTTACCCATTAATGGCTTGGTAAGAGCCCGCGAGGTCAAGCCTCCCCATGGCACAGTGCTAAAGCTCTGACATCTGAATCAGAAGAGGCACTGGTTTGAGTCCACAGTTTTGAGCAGATTTTTTCTTTAATACAAACACGATTCATTTTCTGTCAGATACGCGTCTAGTTTGTTTTGTGCTTTTTACAATTCAGGTTGTCTTAAAGTAGCTTTGCAGAAGCTCTGCTTTCTAAAACCCAAGAGGGAAAGCAAGGAAAAGCTCCTAAACCTGGAGGAAGAAACCCTGGCCAGGATCAAGGCTCAAAAGGGGAACCCATCCTCCTCTGGTCTACACGGAAGTAGTGACAAAAATGCTAAAATAATATAATTATTTCATGTCTATGTGACCTGCTAATCTGGAGTCTTTCCCTTGTACAGTACATCCTCCTCTGTCGATAAACTGTCTGCCCCAGCCAGACCAGGGGCGGCTGTTGGAATTCCAGGCACGACGCCTTTTTTAAGAAATGTGGAGAAATAGCTTTCCTCTGACAGCTCTCCAAGACACCCATCGATTTAACATTGATTCCCACTGCAAGGAGAGAGTGGAGAGAGTGGAATGAGAGAGAGTGGGGGAGGGAGAGAGAGAGAGAGAGAGAAAATCATCTGCTTTGAAAGTCATGAATGAAAGTGTTCCTATTACATTGGCTCTTTTGCTCACAGATTATTATAGTCTCAGTTCCCTCATTTTTGCTGCTCCCTCTGTGCGCTCCCATCATGCAACACTGCTTATTGCTTATTACTCCACACCTGATTGTTGAGGCACCTGGACACGACTCGCGACTGTTCTCAAAGGTGTAAAAGCTTCATGACCTCTGTGGATGGGAATCTGGGCATGGTCACAGATGTATAAGGATTTAAATTACTTGGCCTAGATCTTGATGCGCATTCTGTGCTGTTTCCAGATATTATTTTTATTTTACTTTATTGTTCTTCTTCTTCTTTTTATTACTTTTACCGCTATTTCTGTTCCTCACACAGTTTTTAAAATATGGGCAAAACGTGCATTAATATCCAGTGCAGTGCACCAGTACTTTTTGTTTGGGTGATCAGGGGCAGAGCACTATTGATTTTCAAAAATCTGTGTTTATAGTTGAGTTGCCTCTTCATTAAATAGGGAGAGAGAGAGAGGATGGTCACCTTTAGAATGTGTGTTGCCAACTTTCGAGTCTGTAATGTCATAATGTTCAGGTCAGTTATATAAAAAGGTTTGTGTCTTTTTAATGATAATCTACCTTTGGACTCAGTTAAGTGCATTTTCAGCTGTTCTTAACCAATAATGGCTTAGTAAGGTACTGTGAGTTCATGTTGTTTTGTAGATAATAACAATCGTCCTGATCATCATAATCTCCAGTGTTCCAGTAAAGAGAGTTTTTTGATGTCCAAGATAATTCAAGCAGAAACATTTCAAAAAGTGTTGGGGTAGAAAACTGTATCTAAAATGTAGGTGTCATTTTCATTCATCACAGTAACTATTTAGAAATACAAGAGTGAGAAAGGAAATGTGATCTGTGACAAATTAATGATGCAAGATTCATCGAAATGGTTGCTTCAGTTCTAAAACTATTAACAAGAAATCAAACACATTTGACACATTTGCCATTTCTCTAAACCAGGGGTATTCAATTAAAAGTCTCTTAGGTCCAGTTATTAAATTTAATCCAAGTAGAAGATCTCAACTAACGTCCATCTTGTGTCTTATAGCCTTCCCTTATGTTCACATTTCATATGATTTCTACAATATTTATTATTTATTTCCAACACAGGAAATGAACGGAGCGCACCACTAACTCTTTTACCAGAAATAAAAGTAGTCCTATGCAAATAAATGTAAAAGTTAAAAGTGGGGTGGTTTGGACCTCCTGACCTCCGGGTGTTAAAAAAAGTTGACCTGCACTACACCACTACAGATGATAATAAACTAAGAGCCATTTGGGAGCTGAAAGAACCGGCTCTTCTTCGGGAGCCGTGCCAGAAGGGACGGCTCTCTGAAATAAGCTGAACTTCCCATCACTAGTAAACTAACGAGCTGGAAAAGCAGCGTCCGCTGACAATAGCCACAACCGTCCAATAACGCTCTATGAAAATGACTTAATCTCGTGAATTTACCAGCCTGGTCATGGTCTGGACAGAACTATCACTCGGTCTGGATCCGGGCAGAGGTCCGCCATTTGCTGATGCCTGCTCTAAACTTTAGAGGTATTACTGTTAATTTGCATGTTAACTGAAATAATATTTTAAAATTACATACTTACAAATATGTAATAAGACATTGCATCATTGTGTCTAACAACAATTGTGAGATCCAAGATTCCAACATTTTCCCAATTAAGTGCAAAAAGATGACGCTATTTCTAATATCTAACCAAAAATATCACCACACCACTGAGATGACAACACAACACAATAAATATGGCACACTATAACCAGAACAACTTACCAGACACACAATTGAGTCTACTCACACAATATAGCAAAAATGTTCTATTGCATCTTATTGCAATTAAAGACTGAGACAAACCTTGTGATTGTGATCAATGGGCCAATAATGCTGTACACTTATGTAAAATACAACCACAAAATAAAGCCTTGAGGTAAACAAGTATGTACACAAATAAACAACAGCACACTTTGACCTACTTCAGTGTTATTTTATGTGCTGTTCTAATTATCTTTAAATTCTTTACCTTAGCTGTACACATATTCCCCTTGTAAACAAATGTATATTTGATGATATGCAGCTTTTTTTGGAATTGTACTTAACCCTGCTAGGGTCTTTGTTTTTTCATTACACAGGGGTCCAGCTGTGTCTGGCGGACCCATTGCATTTTGGGGCTTTTAATTCAACATACTGAACCTTTTTGTTCAAATTCTCAGTTTACTTCATCCCATCTGCAAGTAATATAAACAAAACAAGTTACATATTAAAATAAAACAGAATAAGGAAATGCATCCTAAAACATGCACAACTGGATAAGAATGAATGAATGTATAAATGAACTATAGTGTATTATTTATTTGAATTAAATATTAAACCTACCCTTGATAATATATGGCACGAAAAGGTCAAAATAAGTCTTGATGTCTTGTGCATGAGTGACTGCCAAGCATGTAGATCCTGGTCTCATCAGAATCACATTGGCAGCCATGCTGGGATGGGGTTCATTTCTTGAGCAGGACACCATTCAACTTTGCCATCCATGCATTGTTATTTGCAAGCTGCTGACCGCCTGACCCTAAAGCTGGCAGCTCACCTGCTGGTCTTGGGGTTGGCTGCTGGAGGGCTGGTCCTGAGGTTTGCTTGTGTTTTGAAGCTGGTTAATGGGCTGGTCCTATGACTGGCTGAACTGGTCCTAAACTTTTCTACACTTCAGAGCTGGCTGATACTCATCGTTCTCTTTAAACTTAGTCTCAGAATTTTCAGAAATGTGATACTTGCATTCTGAAACTTTTTCCTCTACATCACCATCAACCCGTCTCTTGTGAAGGTTTTCTGATTCATGTTCCTCATAGAAAATGAGTCAAGGTCAATCTCATTTTAAAGAAATAAATATTTGTATTTTTTTCTTAAGCAAAAAACTGAAAAGGCATTATAAGGGTTTCAGTAAAACACTTCTTTTACATTCTGCCTACCTTCAGGCCCAATCTGGTAAACAGATTGTTTTTCCACAAGAAAATGTGAAGTGTGATTGCATGCTTATTATGGTAACTGTGCTGGTTGCTATGGTGTTGCTAGGTGGTTCCTAAGGTGTAGCTTGTTGTTTGCTATGGTAATTGTATTGGCTTCCATGGGGTTGCAATGTGTTTCTATAAACTATTGTTTAACAGCCAAGGGTTAAAACATTTTTCTAAAAGAAAATTGTTGTTCATAACGAGAGGGATGCAAATAGTTTTGACCAAAGCTGAGTACCCAAACTTTTGCCCTTCGAACAGACTTTAACCTACCAAATCTAGTGGCACCTCACTTATGGCCTATAGCAGATGCTTTTATCCAAACAGCTTCCATTCCATACCTGGTGGTATGCTGAAGTTAGTATTCGAACCTATGATCTTTTGCTCTCAAATCAGTGATGCTCTCTCTCTCTCTCTCTCTCTCTCTCTCTCTCTCTCTCTCTCTCTCTCTCTCTCTCTCTCTCTCTCTCTCTCTCACCCTTTCACAAAAGGATTGTGGTTAAAAAAAAAGTGTATCAAACCAGCAATGTTACTATCCTCTCACTCAATGCCCCACATTTAACCACTCATTGCCAAGCCATTGGTTAAACATGTCTCAAAATTGGTGCCCATGCACACTAAAAATTAATTTATAACAACAACAACAACAACAACAACAACAATAACAACAACAACAATACTAATAATAAATAAATAAAGAGATAAATAAAAAACAAACAAATAAACAAACAAACAAATAAATAAATAAATAAAGAAAGAAAGAAATAATAAAGAAATAATAATACAATTCCAGAAGTACAGAAGTGTGATTGTGTGAGCACATTCTATCATTATCAATCTTCAAAGCAATCGTAACACCCACATTTCTAACATTTCACAGACATTATCTTACATCTGTAGTCATATTTCTCCATGCCCACTGGTGGAATCAAAATAAAAGCACTGATTGGAGTGCCTCACCTCAAGCACAGCCTCAGATAGCGGTTAAAGTGTTAGGCTTGTCAACCAGCGAGAAAGATAATGAAAAATGAATTTGGTCCGAGTTTAAAGAGAAAGCCTTTAGTAATTGAATTAGCTGTGGAGTTATTACTCATAAGTGCTGCAAATCTTTGTAACTCTATTTTAATATTTGAAAAGCATAGCCAGGAGCCATGCTCACATCTTTGGTACACTGGCAAATATTTTTTCAAAGATATGTACATCATTATGTTTAATAAGTGCTTGCAGGAATGCAAGACAGTCAACAGTCAGTTATATGGGGAAAAAATAAATGACAATCCTTAAAGCCCTTAAGATATTCGTATTGAGTTTTCAATGTATATTTTCCCATTGCATTTCAACCCAATTTCATATGCTGCATGATTAATCTAACGATCAGCTGGTATTCCAGTAAAGCTACTTTAAAAAGAAAGCAAAAAGCAGTGTCCAAACAAAATGTCATTTCAGCAAAACTGTCTTCGACTCAAGATTACCAATTCATCTCTAATTCATCTCTAAACTTGTGTCCAAATAAAATATTGGTGCCATCATACTGGTCATGGTTCAGCTGAACCCAGTTGAGTTATTCTGTTCTGTAGAGTCTCTCAGATGTTACAGGATTAACGAGAGGTACCTTCCCCTTCCAAAATCAAATTAGCCTTTCACTTAGAACTCCTATACAAATACACCAGTATCAAAAACTTTCATGGTGGCTCCAGAGGAAGAGACCATGCCAAACCACAAATCAAACCCTCCAATGAAAGCACTCACATTGGTCAGCAAAAGGAAACTCCAACTTGTAAATGGCTTTAATGGTCAACAAAATTTGAGCAAGTTTAGTCAGAAAATGAGCGTTGGTTCAACTAACCTTGGCACTTGCTTTGATCATTACAAATAACAGTGCAAAGGATCATCTCAAAATAACAGATAAACTGTCTTCTGCATCAATGAAATTTATAATCACACCAGGGAGTCTTTGGTCTGAACTCTGTCTTGACTTGGACTCAAACCTCTTTGAACTAGTCCTGATCTTGGCATTGTCTTGAATTCAACAAAGCTGGTCTTGACGACAACTTTATTAGTTTATTAATGTAAAATATTCCAGTAATTCTATTACAGAAGTGGGCTTTAAACTTACTGAACCAAAAGTCATTCCTTGCTTTAAACTGTACTTTTATTGTCTCTGTATTGTGTTTGTTTGTGTCTTGATATCAACACTGACTCTGCTTTCTGGTTGCATGGGAAGCTCAAGCTATATATTTAAATATGCAGTGGTTAAGGACAGTAAACAGAAAAACACTTTGTGAGTCACTCTGGACAGGAGTGCCTGCAAAATGCCATAAAGTAATTTCGTATGGAGGAGAAAACGGACTCAAATTGTGGTTCAACGAATTTTTGAACAGACAGATTCATTCAAATGTACGGTCTCAAAGAATCAGTTCAGGAATCTCAACTTGCCTTTAGGGATGTGCCCCATACCCCTCCCCTTCCCACCCTTCTCTCTTTAATGATTATGATTTGAATCAATCATCAGCCTGGCACCCTCCTTGGGATGGAACCCACCCTGTCCCGACGGATCGCGTGTCAACTGCTATAGAGCAGTGGGGCGAGCTGCCATGGCAGTGACCCGTGGCGCTGTTAGTCCCAGTGCCGCGCGTCTGACTGCCAACCACAGCCTTAATTACACTTGATTACCTGCTGTCACCCTTTTGCGGACCGCCGGCCGGTTGGAGGGGGAGCCGCAGTATGATAGCACAATTAGTCTCACCAGGGAAAACCCCCACGGATCAGGAGCTGTTGCCAGCCGGTTACACCATCCTGTCGCCTTTTTGACAATTGTCTCAAATTAACGTCAAGAAGGAGGGGGTGGAGGCTCTTTGAGGGTATGAAACACTTCAGTAATGACAAATAAATGGACCAAAGTGGAGCGGTTGGTTGTTGGATCTCGCCCCCCTCTAGAGACTCAATATGTCTCGGTTTTCCATTGGCTAGAAAGATCCAGAAGGACTCTGGTGTTTATTTAAGCCTGGAGACAAATTTTCAAAGACGTCAGAAACGAAGTTTTAAACATGTATTAAAGGAATAGTTTCTTGAAACCTCTTTTCACTGTTTTCCAAACATATAGTAGGAATTAATACATTATTGTATACTTTGCTACTACGTCTTTAAAAGTGGTTTACTTATTAGAAATTTCTGATTCTGATATATTTCATAACATTCAGCTTTGATCTTGAATCTATGAGAGTATTTTCTAATTCGCTTCAGGATTAGCAGCTTACTTCAGTTAAAATCTGTTTGTAGACCTAACCTTAAGTTGTTTCTTCATTTAGTTTTAGATTTTACCATGTTTAAAGTTTACTAAGTAATCTAAAAAAGACAGGCATGTGCCAAACAGTTTTATAAAAAAAAAGGTCCAGACAAAATTACAATGTGAGTCAAGATTTTAAACACATTTTAGTAAGAGTTGTTTTTATCTGATTTAGCTCTGAAGCTAAATGTCTGAGCTTATTAACTACATTTGGTTCTAAAAACTGCATTTTTGCCCCAAAACATAATTTAATCTTGCATGTTTGGAGCTGTCATTGGATCAGAACACACCTTGTTGCTAGAAAGCAGCATTATCTCAGGGATCAAACCCCAACCATGTTACCGAAAGCCCTGAGCCTGCTGTGTTAAACTGTATTAGAATAATGAACAGCCCCGGTACATATTTGATGCAGCATGCACTGCCCAATCTTAATGTATGCCTCTGCAATAATTAGTTTTGATTACTGATATTGACTTCTCTGATAAGAGGATTTGTTTAATGTGCTGCTGGGCTGAACTCATTCTCATTCGGGTTATTATTTCGGGTTCGCATTTTGCCTCCCCCCATCCTATTCCAAGTTTTCATATGGCTCTTATGAAAACTAATTGCTAACCTTTTTTGTCGCTAATTGTTAATTGCTTTGACTTGCGATTCAACCTTGCTGTGTAGAACGAACAACAGGGCTAAACAACAGATGCTGTCATCATTGTTCCTTTACTAGTAGCATGCTGTTGTGACCTACTTCAGATACAGAAATGAAACAAGCTTCTTGTTTGAGAGCTTGAATCTTTGAGTCTACTTGTGGTTGTGCTGTGATGGCAGGCCTGGTTGGGTGATGTGGGACTTTTTTTTAACAACCTGACATACAACATCAGACATATTTGTAAAAAAATGGCTGCTTTACAAATGTGCATTTCATAATCTGGGTTTCAGCAGTGCCTGCTGACATTTTAAATAACTGATCCTGTGCCGCACAAAAACCATTTCCTTGGCAGTCAATCCCATGATTGGGCTCAAATTCATTCCTTACATCTTATGTTCACTTACCGCTTTCTGAAAAGGATCCAAAAATGGATGGTTATATCAGAGATTGACTTTGAAACAGCTTCTGTTGCACTATTGAACTTATGCATCTAATTAAAAGAAAATGTTGATGATAACCAGCACAGCACAAATATAGCAGGGTTTACACTGTAACTAAATCACCCAAGGCTAACACTTCATTCTTTTGTTTCATAGCCTTCACTCCTCATAGCCTACTGTAAGACATACTGTAAGAGATTACACCAGATGTAGTTAACCCTTGGAGCATGAGATGCATGGATCTGTAGAGGGAGGGGGTCCGGAGAGTGGCCGGGGTGGCGGTGTGCCGAGAGCAGCAAACGGCAAGCATGTAGGAGAAAAACACTGGTTCTAATCCATTTCACATTTTTTATATTTACTGAAATCAGAGGTTTCTGATACACTGTGTTCTGAGGATTGAGAATAAGAACTATTGAAATCTGATGGCCCTGCTAACACAGCTATAAAGAAAAGCTTTCATATCTCTGAGCCTGTAAATTTCATAGGCTTCGACAAAGACCACCATAGACAAAGAAATGACCTGCAAATGGAGCATAGATTGACTAATACATTGCAACATTGTAAACCTATGTTTTAAAACTGTTGCAAGCTATTGGATGATGTAAAGGTTAATCATTATAACGGTTCTGTTAAACTGAGGCTCAGCTTGAATTCCGTCTCCACCAAATAAACCTTCTCTCTATGAACAATTTTGGCTTAAAAATCCAACACTATGTTGCTATAAGGATGACAATGTGTGTTTAATTCTCTCCCGAGACTGAATTAAGATGATTTAAGTGCTAAATATCTTAATTCATTTTTGTCATAGCCTTTTAAACAACAGTTGTCACTGATTTGGTCAAAACCTTGTAAACCTATTTAATTAATTGTTTGAGTTCATATTCAGTAAATAACTATACAATAATCACATTATTACTCTATAATTACATAACTATGCTTGAATAGCTTAGCATAATGAAAGTAGTAGCTTGTGAATTGGCAGCCTATATCTCCAGCTGTTGCGGGAGCAGTGGCCTTTCTGTACTTTTTTTGTCTGCTTGTGTGCCTAGCCCAGTTGGGTGGAAGTGAATGAAAAGTGATTTTATGTTAGCCTTCTGATGTATAGGGTTTTCTATCTTTCCACATCTTTCTGAAGAAGAGCAGAAGACTGTCTGAATGTGTGTGTATGTATGTGTGTGTGTGTGTGTGTGTGTACAAGTGTGTGTGTATGTGTACAAGTGTGTGTGTGTGTGAGAGAGAGAGTGTGTGTGTGTGTGAGAGAGAGAGTGTGTGTGT
>JBBMFX010085788.1:0-10120 GCA_037832545.1 Rhabdalestes septentrionalis
ATGGATTGTTACAATATTCTTGCATTGGATATTGCACTGTTTGGTGGCCGTACAACATTAATGAGAAATCTCATTCCAGAATATGTGTGTATTTATTTTCCTCTGTACTGTTACTTTTACCAACATCTAGTGTTGGCACTGCAGCAGCCAGAAAATATGTAACAGCTGCATAAGCCATAAATTAGACCTTTTTTCACTTATCTTATGCTATTCTTGAACAGCTTGCGGGCTGCTTGGAGCTAATAAGCTTTCCAATTTGTGATTTTTGTTGTTATTCATGACACATGTAGTCACGCATGTAGTGTTATTGATTTCCGTTTGTGCGGACGAGTTGTTGCAGGGCACAGGTGTGTTCATTCTGATCATAGACACGAGTAATTTCCATACCTTAATGTAAAGCGCTGCTATGGAAAGATCGGATCTGAGCAAAAAAATGGAAATGAGCAACTTGAAAGGCTCGAATGCTGCCTCAGGCATACAAGATTTGGCTGAATTCCATAACTCACCTACATCAACTACATCAGCCCCATAGTTATAATGCCTTGACTAAGGATAAGTGAATAATTTGTGTTTTGTGTACATATTTATGATAATAATGAGGAACAGTGACTTGTTTTCTGAAGCAAACTGAATATAGAGACCATTTTGTGAACACAGGGGGTGAGTAATATCTTATTTTTTTTCTTTCCTTGCAGGTCCAGACTGGTACCTGGTGCGAGTGGAGATGACTGTGCTGGATGTCAATGATAACGCTCCAGAATGGACCATGGTGCCTGTGCCGTATCTGGCCGTGGTGTCTCCCAGCGCCCCGCCCAGCACACTGGTCTACAAACTTCAAGCCAGAGATGGTGATGAGGGAATTAATGGAGAAGTGGAATTCTTCCTGTCTGATGGTATGACATCCTCATTTTCATGATTAGTTTGATCAATTATTGATATACAGCTTGGGAACACAAGAGACCACTGCAAAAATGTCGAGTACATTTATTACAGGTGCAAGTATTGAACTGAACAGCTTTGCCTTTATCTTTACGAAATGCTGAATGTGTTTCTTCTCATTTCCAAATACCGTATTTTTCGCTGTATACGGTGCTCTGGAATATAAGACGCACCCAATTTTAAAGGAGGAAAATCTAGAAGAAAAAAAAGTGTCCCAAAACTTTTGTTCACTCTAGATCCATTTAATTTACATTAGAGTCCAGATCAGGCCCAAAAAATGAAAACCGACATAACCCAAACCCGTGCACCGAAACCAGCCCGGCCCGACAAATTGACTGTAATTATTAAAATTTATAAACTGACACCCGCCCTGCTGGAGCCCCGATCAACTCAAATGCTGCATCACGGGCCGTGTTCAGGTTCAAGCAGAGCATCTAAAGTCTAATTCACAGTGCTGCACAATGGACGAAAGTTTTGGGAAAAAAAAAAGTTTTACTTTTTTCTCCCCTCCCTATCGCACAGGAAATAATGAAGAGACAAAGTTTTTATATTGTACACATTTACCACATTTAGTCTCATTCTTATTCGTCAACAAAAATACATTATAGATTTCGTTTTGTTATCGTCACATGAGCAGCATTAACGACACGTCTCGTCTGTTTTTTGTCACGTGAAAAATGTTCGTTGACGAAGATATTTCGTCATAATTTTCATTGACGAAAACAACACTAGTTGATATGGTGCCCAAACAAACACAGCCTGGCTGTGCAGGGGTCAGAGAAGTCTCCACAGCCCACAGTACATGCCACAAATCCAGCCTGCAGCACATACAGCATAAAAAGAGGACTGCGAGCAAGCACCACACAAAGTTTCAATTCAGGCAAAATGTAAATTCGTCATATAAGATGCACCAACTTTTCCCCCCCAGTTTTGGGGAAGAAAAAGTGCGTGTTATACGACAAAAAATATGGTAATAATATTGTCCTTTAAAGAATCATTTATGAAACAACTAAACATTAAAATAAGAGAAACGATACAGCGTTTACAGAATGTTTTTTCACTCTTTAACAAAATGGCAATAGTTACCTTTACCTTTTTATTCTAGTAATGTTTTGCCATCCAACTGGTCACATTGATTTTTATACTTTTTCTCATTAAATAAGATGTGATTCAGGTGATCATTAATTACTAACCCTTGAAGCAGAATGAGGTGCATGTGTAGGAATTTAACACACACTGGCATGGTTGTCATTCTCATAGAGATGCTGATTTAAATATAAACTGCAGTGGTCTCTTATTTTTTTAGATATTTATAGGCACAATCACAGCAGATAGAAGAAAATATTTCTTCTACATTTTGAATATGTCAGTATAATGTGAGTTTGAAATTAGAGTCTTATAAAGATCATAAACAATCACAATAAACCTGGAATGTCAATAACATGATTTTAAATAATAATAATAAAAAAGATATATATATATATAATAATAATAATAATAATAATAATAATAATTTATTTTGACATAGTATGTTGGAACTCGTATGTTGGAAAATTTTGAGTAATAAAACCACTTCAAATCTGTTTAAATGTATATTATATTTTATACAGACAGGTTCTAACACTGAGGAATGGTACTGTGAAACAGTGTTGTGACAATTCATTCCATTCTGTGAAAAAATATTCCCTTGAATTTTATACAGCTGCCAGTGTCCTGAGGTAGCACAGATTTATGGTCATGGCACAAGCGCAGAAGGGCACAGTAGCACATGTTTCGACAGAACACCAGACCAGGTTAAAGTCACGTAGTGCGATTAATCAGTGTTACATTTTTAACGTTATGTTTCTGTGATTAATTGATCGAAATTAACATGCTAAGGATGATACCCCTAATATATATAAATAAATGTAATATAAAACGTAAAAAAAAAATGTGTCTCTTAGGAGGAGATGGGAGGTTTGATGTGGACAGGAAAACTGGGCATGTGCGGACCACAGGCCTTCCTCTGCAGAGGGACAGAGAGTATTTGCTGACTGTAGTGGCTGCTGACCGGCTGGGCAGCCGTGGCCCCCCCGCTGTGGTGTCTGTGGTGGCAGGACCCAGAGCTCCACAGTTTACTAATGCCTCTTATACAATATCCATACCAGAAAACACACCAGAAGGACAACCGTAAGTACATACAGCACATTCCCAAAAAAGTAGTAGTTCTGTTGCTCAGATATCCAATCATTCTCATTATTTTCAATTTGGGATGACTGAATTGTTCTGTACAGTAAACAATATTTCTATCTGTCTGTCTGTCTGTCTGTCTGTCTGTCTGTCTATTTACATTATCTGTCTGTCAGTCTGTTTAATTATATTTCTTTCCATCTGCAGTTTGGAGGATGTCATTCATTTATTATTAAATCAGTACAATATCACTGTAGGCAATATTATTATGAATTTTTTATAATGATACTTTTGTTTAATACTCATCTGCTTTGATGTCAAGAAAGGACTACACCAATCTTTTGAAATAGTTTCTGTCTATTTTAGCCCACTCTTCCTCTTCTTTGTACTCATCTTCTAATTGACCAGTAATTTGTTTGGTTGACACAGTTTTACTGAACAGCATGATCACAAGACCTCAATAGGACTGGTGTAGTCTTTACCTAACAGGATCAATGCTGTTGTTAAGGCAAAGGGACACCAACTGTAGCCATGTGGTTTTGTATGGTGAGCTTGTGTACTGTATGCTGTTGCTATAGGAATAGTTTGACATGTATGCATTGTTCAGACCTTGAGCTTTGAGGCCAGCATTGCTGAAAAATGCTACGAATCAAAACTTTCCCAAGATGTTTCCATAAATCCCCAACACATATCTCAAACCACATTTAGATATTCATTAGGGTGGTGTAGACGTGTGAATGTGGTATAGTGCTCAATATATCAGTATAACTGAGCTACAAAAATGAACAAAACCAAAACTTTAACATACAGATTTGAATCTGTGTGGTTTCAGCACGTTTATTTACAGACTTAATTTGCTGAATTTGGTTGATTTGCTACATCTGGGGTAGAAAGCAGTTGCAGGAATTACATTCTTGAAGCAAAGGCACAAATAATGTAATATTAGAATAGAAATGTCGTTGATAAGTACTGATAAGCCTAGTTTGCTTATTCGCATTTATAGAGTTAAAGAGTGTACTGCATCAGAAAATAAAAAATTAAAAAATAAGCAGCTTCATTCGTCATGATCACCTCTGGACCGCCTTCCACTTCTGGACCTCTCTACTGTGGACCACACCCATGCCACACCCACTTCAAATCCAAGTACAGACATTTTGACCACTAAAAAGATACAGATGCGGATTGTTTTACAGGTCTAACACAATCACATACACTCTAACCCAAGCTAATACACTAGCAAAGCTCAACCCTATGCGTAGTAAATCTCCCATGCTGTGTGAGCTGCTGTTGTTTACTTTGTCGCAGTCGCAAGTACACAAACACAACATCGGCACAGCAGTCACATGATCATTCCCGCCCCTATGGTACACTCACTCCTGCCCACTGAAGCGTGCCGTCTACGAGAGATGGATTACATGAAGAACTCATTAGCTCGCCGCCGAGTGTGTGGCTGTGTGTGATGAGGAGCATTAAACATGCATGACACACGCTAATTCAGCATTGTCGTGCTCATCACGCATCCTCTCGTGGGGCAGCGGCGTATTACTGGCTCTGGAGTGGAAATTGAGGAGCTCTCCAATTTTCCTTAGGTGAATTCATAATGTGTTTTTCAACAGGTTCCTTTTTTTCCCTCAAGTGGCAAATAGTCATTTTCTGCCTCCGTGTACTTTGTCTACTTTCGTTTCGCCATTTCTGCGCCTTGTGTATTCTCCGTATCGGGATTATTAGAAATGCTGGAAAGGTATCCGAACTTGGCGTCGCGCTACACGGAAGCTGATTTGTGGCCGTCCGCCAGAAGAACGAACGGCCCGCCTACGCCAGGGACTGATTTACAACAACCTGGAAGCCGTTAGATTCAAAACGTGTCTTCTTAGGCTGCATTTATCAGAGTAAACTGTTTGTATGGTAAATGAAATATCCATCGTCTTCTGCAGCCCACGCCATGTTTCTTTCAGCATGTTGCCTCGCTGCTCATGTGTCACACACATTATCTGACATACGCCATCACTCCTGCACCCCATCTCCAACAAACCCGCTGTCAAATGGAAAATCTATGCAAAATCACCCATTTATTTATACAGTGAAAAACACCCCGCACCCTCAAGCAATGTATGCCTATACCTGGAAAGAAATAGACTAGCAGCAAATAAGTGGTCAGGTCACTTTAAAATAGATGGCACACTTTGTAGTAGTGTTGTCACGGTACCAAAATTTCAGTATTGGGTACCAATACCAATGAAAATCCACGTTTCTTGGTACCAATTTCGGTACAAAGCAAAAAACAAAATCATGAATTGAACAACAAGCAGTTTTTATTAATAACAAACAATAATTAAACAAACTGACCAGACACTTCTTATTTATAAACTTAAACATTTGTATAAATGAATCAAATATGCCATGATTGAACAATACTTTAATATTAAAAACAAACAAAACGAAACCAAGCCATTTTAAACATTTCAGTAATTAAATAACTAAATAAATTACAAGCATTGAAAAGAAAATGTTTACCAAAAAAAGGAAAAAAAGATCCATTCAAATGAATTCAGCAACAGCTCAGTTCAGTTTTCTTACCTCAGCAGAGTTTTTGTCATACTTCTCCTGCTGCTGAAATACATCTGTAATCAGTTTGCTTTGGTGGTTCGTTGTCTTCCTCAGCCTGCAGCTGTACAAGGAAAATTTAATATCCTTCAGTAAAACAAGTTTATATGAATTTTATATGTAGCTTTTCAGTACATAACAAACCTCACCTTTATAATAAATGTGGATAAGGTTACTTATATTAAGTATATGATATACATTTTATACAGACAGAAACTGCTTTTATGTCCTGTTTTCAACACTGTAGGAGCATTAAATAGTTCATAAAGAAACTTTATTCTGACACTCGCGGCTAATGCTAACGGTTAGCTAAGCAAATGGCAAAGTTTACTTCAATCTGACATTCAAATTAATATAGGGTATATTTTTATAACAAAAGCTCTCAATATAAAATACATTTAAAACTTACCTACTTGAATTCTTTCATTAAGTCTGGGTGACGGAGATGTTTTGTAAGGTTCCTCCTTTTGACACAAATCTTCAGTGACACCGCTTGAAAATGTGTTTCTGTTGATCAGTGATGATGCCCTTGCATTCAGCCGCAAAAACAAAATACTTCCACACGTGGCTCTTTCCTCCTTTCTTTTCAACGAGTGGATTCAGAGCCACCTCATCAGGCAGGACCGCCGGTCACCATGTCTCTGTGCTTTTAAGAAGAAGACGCAACTGAGAACCGAGTTGAACGGGTGCTCGGTACCACCGGTACTTCAGAAAACCTGGTACCGTGACATTTGCACATTTTTAGTACCGACTTGGTACCAAAGTACCGGGTCTTTTGACAACATTGCTTTGTAGAAATGTGCCATTCTGCACAAGGTCACTTGGAAAATATATAAAATCTGATATAGAGAAAAAATTTGTCAAAACCTAGAGATTTTGTGAGATTAAAAAAAATATTTTCTCCAGACCCATGAACATGTTTTCACTTTTTATTAGTGCAGTTAACAAAAGCACAGTGTAATCCCATGTCATTTCTCAAAGCTATCATGGCGTGCTGAATCACTTCATTATGTGCATTCACCATGTTTAAATCACTACTTGTGTCAATATGAATTATCTAGTACTGATCTCTACTGAATATGCCCTCCTAACTACCATCTGTGTTGTTATATTTCATTTAAATTAACTGTGTTACTTACATGTATTATTCATATGCTGCATTCGTATATAAAGCATAGTGTATTTGCATATCGAGGTTTTTTGTACAGTTATTTCTTTAGATTTTATGGAGTCTTTTTATCTTATATTGTTCTTTTTTCTGATTGTCTTCACAGTCATACCACAAGCAGTTTCCCCTAAGATCAATAAGGGTTTCCGAGACTGATTCTGAAACAAGCAGAGAAACTTCCAATTCGTACTACATATGTGTTTCTGTCATTCATGTACCTAGAACATGACTTCTCTACTTTCTTCCTTCTCTTGAATTGTCCATCTCTCCACACTCTCTTATCATTGAGCTGTATGTGAGGAGGTGTGTGTGGTTGGTGGCTGATCAGGCTGTGGCGCGTCAGCTCCTTCATCACCGGCCTGCTGTCTCTCCGAGCACCGGCTGGACCCTGTGCTCTGTAATTGGCTCGGACGATAATCTAATGAAGGAAATGCTGCTTGTGGGCTACAGTCATGGCCACAGGCCTGCAGTGATAAAGACAGAGTGTGCCCAGCCACAGCTGATCACAGAAACGGGGCTTCTTTTGGGCGCTGTTACCCTGTTACCGTGTGTATGCGTGTGGGGGGGTTGTTTTCGGACACTTCGAGGACAGCAATGTCCTGAGGTTTTGATTACCGAAGCCAAGCTCGTGGTCATGTTTACGATTAGGCTTGAGGAAATTGTATTACATAAAGCTAGTTATTGCCACTGTCATATCAAAAGCTCGTAACTCCCATTTTTTCTGTTTTTAATAGAGCAATAAGCTTCGAGAAGCTGTGTGTTACTGTGAGTTTATCACAGGTTAAGGGCATTCTTTGTCACTAAGCCAAGTGCTCATTTGACATATCGCTTTTATACAACTTGCAATCTGATACAGCACTAACTTGTTAAATATATATTTTGAAGTTTAAAGAACAGTAATCATAATAAACCATTTTTCTGCCAAGAAATGAGGTTCAGTTGGAGTATGCTGTTGTTTGCACGCAGGTAGAAGAAGCAATAAATCTAACATCATATTAATGCAATTTTCGGTTTTTATCATGTGACATCTACTTTAAGGGAGTATTTGTACTATTTAAGGTGTAACAAATTTGCACCTACTTGCACACAACACTAAACTTAACCTCTGTAACCAGAATTTGGTGAATACAGCATGTTTCCTTATCAGGATGAGCAAAAGATTTTCCAGGATACACATAACTTTGAGGAAATATGATCCCCACAAAAGAGATAAATGTGCACACATGCACTCACAGGGGGTCCCGGGGTGCAGGCGTTCTGAAGGGGGTTAGAAAAGACTAATAAATGGTGCCAAGAGACAAATTACAATTCACAGTCTGTAACTGAAAACTACAAACTGCATCTATAAGGTCAATGGAAATGATTAAGAATATTGAATGTAGGTGCAAGGAAGGTGTACTTCATAAAGTGCCAGTTAGTGTATATACAATGTCATATTGAGACCAGAAACAAAGTTTGTGTGTGTGTGTGTGTGTGTGTGTGTGTGTGTGTGTCTGTGTAAGATTGGGGGTTTGTCCCTGTCAACACTGTGGGATCTGTTCCCTTCCGTCTATTCTGCTCAAAGCACTGAAGCATTGCAGGGACATGTTTATGTTCAATCTGCTTTTGTCATTGGAGAGACAGATTTTTGTTTATGTGAAGACATCAATTTGATTTTATAAGACAGCATGCTCATGCACGCCTTTATCTCACCGTGCCGCTGCTTTGACCCTGCGTCCACCTTACACAATCTATCTCTGTTCACCCTCCCAGATTCCTGGTTACACCGGCTCTGTCCTTCCAGAAGCAGCCGATCAGCTACAGCTTGCTTATCAACCCCAGCAGCCTGTTCAGCATTCAGCAGGAGACCGGAGAGATCAGTTTGACCCGCAGCATAGACTACGAGACTGACCAGCACCGCTACCTGCTGCTGGTGAGGGCCAGTGAGAACAAGGACCGCCTCAGCAGTGCGGCAGAGGTGAGCAACTGAGGTTAGACGGTACATCAAAAAAATAACAAGAGCAAAACCAACTGAAACTACTATAGCACCACTTTCTTTTTGTAGTCTGCTGTGTTCTAGCTTACGGTCATTATTGTGGGTCACATGATGTCTCAAGAATCTTTATTTGTCCCATAAATATTTACACAAATACAACACGCATAGAGATGAATCCTGAACCGCTCTTGTTATGACCTTGCAAACATTATGAAAAAACTTCGAATTCAACACAAATCTTAGCACTTCTGAGACACAAATACAAATAATAAAGAAGTAAAGTTGAAATAAGTGTTAAAGTAATTACAATTGAAATATAGAAACACAAATCTGAACATTTCTAAGACACGAATACAAATAATAAAGAAGTAAAGTTGAGATAAGTGTTAAAGTAATTCCAAAATAAATTTAGAAACACAAATTTCTAATGCACAAATCAAAAGAAAACCAAACAAATCAAAAAAAAAAAGTAAAACAGCTTAATCAGGGAACAACACAAGTCAGAGGTAAAAATACGGAAACTAAATTTGAGGGGATCCAAGATAGTTTAGCTAGACTGAAATAGCAAACAGGTTCAAGGTACCGTATCCGGATAAAATAATGGTGAGTAGAATAAAGATAACCCTTTATTAGTCCCATAGTGGGGAAATTGCAAACAGAAAGTTAAGTTACATTGTACTGTAGAGCCAAACAGCTTCTGGGCACTGTGCTGGTAAAGGACCTGAGTAATAAACAGGTACATAATGTATAACACTCTCAAACTGGATGTCCTGAAGTTCATAGACACCTGCTTCTCCAACATTCCTTCAAAGATCAAGGATGTTACAAGAGTTTTGGCCTTCCTTTTCTGCAGTAACTGCTTCTGCTCTTCTAGAAAGCCTTCCCACTAGATCTCTGAAAACTACTGTGAAGATTTTAATTGCATTTATCCACATGAGCAATAGGAAGGTCAAGTTTTAGTGTTAGCTGATTTGTTCTAGATCACCACTCCAACTCATCCCAGATGTATTGGGGATGCTCCCTTACTCAGGAGAACACAGTTCCACTGATATACAGTTCATGGCTTGAGAGCTTATAAACCTCGAGTCTACAGGGCATGCTTGCCTGAGGCTCATGTGTGTCTGTGCCAGAGTGTACCAACATTGGCTTTCTGTAGAGTTTATACAAGCTGTGTGTTTACTTCACTGTGAGTGCAGAAAAAAGTGTTTGAATTTGACTTTGCTTTTGAGTTCATTAAGGGTCTTTATACTTCTTTTCTTGTTACA
>JBBMFX010085857.1:0-10118 GCA_037832545.1 Rhabdalestes septentrionalis
CATTTCCCCAAAAATGGTAATAACTCATTTTCGCCCAAAATTGATGTTACGGTCTTTTGCCTTTGCACGGCAGAATAGGTTTGGCTCCAATCTCCAAAGAAAAGATTATATAAAATTAATGGGAAACCAGCAGTCTTGCCACACAGTCTTTCACTCTTGAATGGAACACCCTTGCAACCACCTAGTAACAACCTAGTAACAACTTTTGTAAAGTAACATACTAGCAACTATCTAGAAACTGTTTATCAACCACCTAGACACCAATAAAAGTTCTGCCCCAGAATGGAAACACCACTCTGGGGGAAAAATCCCAATTTCTCATCAATCAAATCCTTCCAAAATTTGAGCCAATCCCCTAGGAGATGTGTTTTGTTCTGAAATGTCAGAGAACCTCAGAACCCTGAAGTCACCTGCTGCTGTGGCCCACCGCCCCCTTTCTGCTAAGGAGATCAGATCATCCATCTCGCGTAGGAACTGTTTCATTGCTCCAGCCACATCCAGGATGTCCAGCTCATCTGTTCCCAGGGCGGCGGTGGCCGGAGAAAAGCGAAGTTCCTCCAAGAGCTTGCAGATCTTTGTAACGGTTCCGCAACGCCGGTAGAGGCCCTCTATCTTCAGGCCTGAGGGAAAAAAATGGTGCCATGAGAATAGATAGGAAAAACGTCCACATCCATTTGGTAAAGTTCAAATGGGACTTGAAACAGCAGAATAATGTAAACATTCTTTTACAAAGTTTTAATGTAATGAGAATCAATAGGATAATGTGCACATACACTGGACCAAGTTATAATGTATTTAGAAACAACAGGATAAAGATAAACTATTAGAATCAATGATACAACATCTACATACAAACGACCCCCCCTTCCCTCCAACATCTCACCGCCGCACCCCACCTACAATAACGCTAGTCAAAAAGGTTTTAAAGGAGAACCCTTGATGACCATAAAATCTGACCATATAAAGTGATATGTGAGATGCAGCGTTCCAGGACGGGCGGGATGTTTCCGGTAAGTTCGGGTGGGAGAATGTAGGCGGGACCCTGGAGTTTCTGCCTTTCCATCGACAGGGCTCTAGGTAACAGGTGGAACCAGCTCTGGCAGCTCTGCTCACGCTCAAATTGAAGATACAGTGTCCTGTATTGAAATTCAAAGAGAATATTTTTTTAGCTTTATTTGCACTGCTCCATGAGTGCCCCCTGCTTCACTTGGTGAATAGGTTAAATATAGAGAAACAAATTCACACTGTTCACATTGTGTGCTGTGCTGTGGTGTGTTCGGTTGTGATTAGAAGGGTTAATAAATAAAAATAAATGCAAAATAAATAAATGTGTACTGCATTTCTAGTATTAAATTCTCTTCACATTTGATTGGAAATATGAATTGTATTCAAATTTCACTAACTTCTCCGCCAAGGTGAGTTCGATGACGTTCTGTGATGAGTGAAGCACTGTGGGGGAAAAAAAAAATCAATTAATTAATTAGAAACAATAGGAGGACATCCACATACTTTTGTCCATGAACTAAGTACATTACTTACAATGTCAGTAGAACAACATCCACATATTTTTGTCCATTTTGCTTATGCTATTGAAAACACTGACATTGATTAGTTAATTGATGAAAGAATAAATGTTTGTTTGTGTTCGTGGTTCTGTTTCCATACTGAAGTGTGTGTGGCTGTTGAGAGGGATGGCAGTGTGCGGCGTGTGCGGCAGCATGGGATAGAGGAGCATCTCGGAGGGGCGGAGCGTGGCCCACACCTCAGCATGCTGGAGGCCACGCCCCTCCCGCAGCGACAACCTGGAGACGGCCATCACGCCCTCCAGATCCTCCACTGGCAATGACCCTGGCAAAACCACCTGACAAAGACACAACAACAACGTCAAAAACACAATAACGATGCGGTAACAACGGCTGAAAAACTAACATCTAAAAACAAGTTCCATTTATTATAATATTACAAATTACAGTGTGACTATACCATAAAAACAAAACATTGGTGTAAATACAAAAACAATGTAATTCATTATAATTATTTGTAATAAAACTTTTGAAAAAATAGGTTCATTTATTATATCGGAGTAATAACATAACACCAGTTACATTAGTTTTATTATGTTTTTTGTAATATCACCAATTATACTGTAACTACAATGTACTGAAAATATAACAGCAGGTTTAAAACAGGTTACTGCGGTACAGCATCAGTTGTTCTATGTAACCAAAATGGAACAAAGAGGTAAAACCATAGATATACAATGTAGAAACAACGTTACAGCAGCCAAAAAATTCATTATCTCACCAGCTATACTGTAACTACAATGTAACAACAAGGCAATGCATTAACAATCATGTTAAATTAGTACAGTGAAAGTTACTATTTGTAACAACAATTTAACAATAAGGTAAAACTGCAGATACATTATAATTTTATAACAAAAATGTCAGAACAAAAACTTTATATATTATTTCACCAACTGCCCTGTAACAACACTGTAACAATACACTGTAACATCCCTATAACAACACAGTGACAACAGAGTAACAATGCTGGAAAAGCCTGAAGCGATTCTGTTCCATTGGAACAACAATTGTGTGTGTGTGTGTGTGTGTGTATGTGTGTGTGTGTGTGTGTGTGTGTGTGTATGCAGAGGCGATCCTAGGGTCTGTTGGGGCCCCAAGCAAAGATTCACTGCCCCCCACAACCAGTTATTACCGTAGTTTAAATTGTCAGCTCTCGTTCGCCCTCTAGTGGCTTGGGGGCCCAAAGCAGCTGCCTGCCCTGCCTGCTGACAAGATGCGCCCCTCTGTGTGTATGTATGTGTACCTTGACAATGTGCAGCATGTGGGCCAATAGGGATTCCTGTGTGTCGGCATGGCAAGTCAAGTTGTCCGTTAAAGTCAACATCTCAAACTCGTGTGTCTCGCTGTGACACACACACACACACACATGCGCACGCACACAAATACACATACACATGTTAATATACTGATGGGGAGGGGGAGAACCAACCTACAGAGTAAGACAGAAAGGCCAGATGTTTTGGGACAAAAAATAGTTTGACAAAAGTATTGGGACACAGCGCAAAGAGTAGGGAAAGAAAGAAAAATGGCAAAAAAAGTTTTGGGACAGAGTAGAAAGCATAAAGAAAGAAAGAAAAAAAGAAAAAGAAAGAAAGAAAGAAAGTATAAAGGGATGAAGGCAGGAGGAAAGATATTCTCACCCTGATGAGCGGTTGAAGATGGAGATGACCTCTTGGAGATCTAGAACGTCATACGCTGCGGCCTCATTTTCCAAGGAGAAGAGGAACCGCTCGTCCTCCAGTTTTCCGTGGAGCGTCTCCAGACCTGGGAGAGAGAGGGAGAGAGTGTATATGTATACAGAGAGAGACACAGACTATCTACTTACATATATATATATGGAGAAAGAGTGGGAGTGAGAGAAAAACAGAAAGAGAAAAAAAAGAGATAGTATATTTACAGAGAGAGTTAAAGAGAACGAACGAAAGAATTTAAAGTATTGAGACACAGTGTAAAAAAAAGAAAAGGCAAAAGAAAGAAATCTCACCCATCTGGTCCTCCGCAGGCTTCTGCTGGCCCAAGTCTGGGGCATCTAATTGACCACAAAACGGATTATTTTATTACTTATCTATCTTTGCTCCATCATTAATTATGTATGCTTCATCATTAATTGCATTAATTGGCCAAATATATTGGGACATCACTGAGCCATTCTGTGTCAATGTCTTTTGCCATTACTCTCCCTATTCATTTTAAATGGCCAAATGTATGGGGACATGGCTAGGGTAAGAGACACTGTATGTCAGTGTCTCTTTCCCTATCTCACCCTACTCATTTTGAATGGCCAAATATATGGGGACCCCACTGTGCCATTCTATGTCAAAAATTTGGAATGACCAAAAGGAAGGGGCATAGATCACAGAGCAATTCTATGTCAAATTCTCTCGCCCTATCACTCTTCCCATTCTTTTTAAACAGACAAATTTATGGGGACATCACGGAGCCACTCAATGTCTAGCCCTATCCCTCTTCATTCCTTTTAAATTACCAAATATATGGGGACATCACAGGGCCATTATTTGCTATTTCTCCCCATTCATTTTAATTGGCCAAATATTAGATAAGAAAAGATAAGAAGATAAGAAAGAACTTTATTTATCTCAAGGGCAGTTCTTTCGTCATGGGAATGCTTATTACAACAAGAATAAAGAAAGGGGAAGTGACAATCAAATAAAAATTGGTTGCACTATTGTTATTTTCTTTTTTTAATTCTCATCACTGAGCCAGTCTATGTCAATGCCATTTTCACTATTCATTTAAAAAACTGATGGTGGAGCAATAGAGATGGGGGGACCCCTGTGTGTGTGTGTGTGTGTGTTTGTCACCCGTGAACTCGTTGTGCCTCAAGAGTTCGACTTGTAAGGCCTGTCCCGCATTCTCCGCCAGTGTTATGGCTGAGGTTCCCTGGGGGTCTGCCAAGACCCTGGCCCCTGAACACAAGAGTGAGAGGGTCTCCTCCACGTTGGCTCCGCACACAACCTCACACAGGCGCTGGATGTGCATTAAAACAACACAACCCAACACAACACATATTTAAAACATATACTATTCAGTTCACTATTCAACTTAAACTTTTAACCTTGTGAATATTAATGAGTCCACCTTGTTCAGAAGCTCCTGGTTGGACACCAGCGGGTGGGCCTTCCGGAATGCACCCTTGCAATATTTGGCTTTTATAAACTCTGTCCTCTCCTCAAGAGGTGCCTCAGGTTCAATCTGATTGGCCACTGGCACGTAGTGGCCCCACACATGATTGGCTGCCTTGTTTCCGTAAACTAAAAACAACTGTGGGGACAAAATATGCGAATGAGATGCTAGATATTTTGTCCATATTTTGACATTTTATGTATTAAAAAACACAAAAAATATTATTTCTTTATTTATTCTTTGACTACCAGGTCTTTAAGAGCGGAAATGTGCCACTTAGGTCAGTTCCAGTTGGACAGAGCTGTTACAAAAGGTGATCTGAGGTGACAGGACTTTGACAGGAAGGGGCGCGATTCATATTAATTTTAAAAATAACAAAATTACAGTTTCAGTGGTAATCTGACCTAAAATATGAATATGAATTTTTGTGATATGATGTGTTGTTCCAGAAGTCCAAATAAGAACGAAAAATGCAAATTCAAGGTCATGACGTGCCTCAAGCCTCAGTTTCTTCAAATTCCCTCATGAATTATTAATAATTCAACAAATGAATTAATCGTGCTATGAGAATTACTTGTATCACAATTAGGACATATTATTGACATATGTGACCAACTTTGTACATGTTTGTCTATAAAATAATTGCAAGTGGACAATTTGAATATGATGTCATAGTACTATGAGAAAATATTACTATTAATAAATGTTATTATAGGGGACATATTATGCAAATCTCCCTTTAGTTATAACAGGTTTGTGAAGTTTTTGCACAAAATCACTCACACATAAAAGGATCTCACCAGCTCTATTCCTCACACTTTCAATCTCTTTCAGAATTAGTCGGTTAAGGGCTCTGTCAGTTTTATGCAAATAAGCTGTTGCTGGCCACGCCCTACCCATCCCATGCTTACACAGCACATGTGAAAACAGAGGGTCAATCCAGCCCAATCCGGACCCTGAGTCAGACCCAGAGTGAGATAAACTCAACACTTCATGGTGCTCAGCGTTTTATGTGTGCTCGTAAACAGGTGAGGGGTGGTTCTATGCGTATTTCCCAATTATTAAATCACAATGGCGCGATCATCCAAAGGCTCATACAAGCACATGATTCCTGACACCAACATCTTTCAATTGATTCACAGAAAAAAGATTTTTCATGAGTGGAGTGTTTATAGGAGCAGTAGACACCCACATGCAAAAAGTGATTTTTGCATAATATGTTGCCTTTAGTGATTCTTTCTTAATTACTCACTTCAATCAAAGGTTCTGTCCATATTTTTATGTCCAGTTTAAGACTCCGGACTTTGGATCGGTTGGTGCCGAGAGATCGATGAACTCCTGAAAAAAAAAAACGTGTCAGCAAAATATGCTAATAAGTCATTAATATATGTAACTGAGTCATTAAATTATGTTACTTATTGGTTATTCGGTGTTTTTGTCCGACAAATTATACACCATGGTCAGACACACTACACTATGGTCAGATAAATTACACCATGGTTAGACAAACAAATCCATGGTCAGACAAACTACACCATGGTTGGACAAATTATACAACATAGTTGGACAAATTATACACCATTGTTGGACAAATTATACACCATTGTTGGACAAATTATACACCATAGTTGGACAAATTATACACCATTGTTGGACAAATTATACACCATTGTTGGACAAATTATACACCATTGTTGGACAAATTATATACCATTGTTGGACAAATTATACACCATTGTTGGACAAATTATACACCATTGTTGGACAAATTAAACACCATTGTTGGACAAATTATACACCATTGTTGGACAAATTATACACCATTGTTGGACAAATTATACACCATTGACACAATTGTCCCACAGTGGTGTATACTTTGTCCCACCATGGTCAAATTTGTCAGACCTTTATATAATTTGACATTAAATGATTATCACACAGCCATTATTTGTTAAGGTCTCTCACCCTATCCCTCCTCATTCATTTTAAATGACCAAATGTATGGGGACATCACTGAGCCACACAATGTCATCCTCTCATGCCCTGTCTCTCCCCATTCATTTTAAATGGCCAAATATATGGGGACATTACTATGTCAATGTCTTTCCATGTTATCTGACCTCTATAATTTGCTATTCAAATGTACAAATTAGGGCTGGACATGTTAATGCCTTAACCTATTCTTTACTTAATGCCAACAATTACTTTATTGCATGTTAATGCAGATTTTTGAAATTCTTTTATTTTGAGACAGCATGCAGCTCTATTCATAAACATATATTCTGTCTAGAACTCTACATCTCGGCTGGTTTTTACAGGGGTCAGATCTCCCATTACTTTTGTGCATATTATATGACCCCTGTGAAAACCAGCCAACCACGTCCATGGACAAAAGTAATGGGACATCGTACCATTACACCAGCTGAGGCTTTAATGACACTGTATATAGATACTTAGAATTTCATATGGAGTACTTAGACTTTCATACTGGCCCGTTTTACAGCTGCTACAATGCTCTGGACTCTGAGGGGAACTTGTTTTGTATAGCAAAATAGTTCAAACGTGAATACCCTGCATGGGCAAATTTTGGTTTTATATTTGATTTGATTACATTAATGTTTAAGTTGAGATTTACAGAAATATTTGAACTGTAACTGTGTGACTGTTTTAAAGGGAACTCTGCAATTAAAAAGTTCCTTATCTGTTTAAAAGATTTTAAACAGATGTTCATATAGAAATATTAATCAGAAGAATAAATTATTTAATTTTGCGTATAACTATGCGATTAATCACAGAATACCCTGTGATTAATCATGATTTAAAAATTTAATTGTTGCCCAGCATTAATTTACATACAGTAATACAGCCTCTTTGTTGCCTCTACTGGGAATTTATGGAAAAAATCATTCCCCATGGAGTTTATTTAAAAAATAAAAATGTATAAAAAAATGTTTGGATATGTGAATATTTTAGGGTTTAATCGAGGGAGGTGGCTCACCAGCACAGGCCTCACAGATAAGCACTAGGAGGTTGACCGACGCCCACTCAGGGGCGGAGCTCCCACAGTCACCGCACACCTTGTTCCAGGGAGCGGCCCAGAGGCGGAGCGCCACCTCGCTGCAGGAGAGGGC
This sequence comes from Rhabdalestes septentrionalis, assembly GCA_037832545.1. NCBI lineage: Eukaryota > Metazoa > Chordata > Actinopteri > Characiformes > Alestidae > Rhabdalestes > Rhabdalestes septentrionalis. The sequence goes on from JBBMFX010085857.1 coordinate 7,862, forward strand.
GTCACGGATCCCCTCATTCAGGTGCTTCAGCCACGCCGCCAGCTCCTTGGCGGAGTCAGCGGAGAAGCTGCCGCACACACACACAAACACACTTATCATTATAGCATGAATATTACTAATACTTCAAATTTCATTTATATGGGTCCTGCTTTTAGACATTTTGCTCAAAAAAGGCAAAATGTATTAAAAAAAAATTACATTTTAATAAATACATCGTGTGAATTTATATTAGCTAATTAGCATGTCACATTGCTTTTAAAGTGATTTGAAGCCGCTTTTGTGCCAAAAAGACCTCAAATCTGAGCTTTAAACCCCATATTTGAGGTCACATTTTGAATATTCAGGCAAATATTAGCCATATTACTTCCAGATCACGCCTACTTTTGTGATGTCACAGCATTTTTAAATGTTTGGAGGGCAGTTTTGACCTTAAAAATCTTCGAGCTTCTAACACCATTTTCGAGGTAAAATTAAACATTTTTAGGTTACTATTGAATTGTATTCTATGACCTAATTAGCATAAAATCCGACATGTCACACCCATGACTGGTCAAGCCGTATTTGACCTAAAAAGGCTTTGGTTTGATCATTAACACAATTTTTGGGGTGGACTGTTGAATAATAATGTGAATATGATAGATATAGGTTACATGCCACGCCCAACTTCGTAACATTACAATGTTTTAAATAATATTTTGATCTGAAAGTTTCAGTTTTTTAACATTGACCTTACAATGAGTATGTTCAACATCATGAGCATAAAGAGCCATCTTTGGGGGCCAATGCCCAATGAGAATATTCAAGGACATTGGCCATGCTCACTTTTGTAATTTCTCACTATTTTTTGGATGTAAGATTCTATGATTATATTTGAAGGTACAATTTCATATTTTTACATAAAAACTCCAGGCCACGCCCATTCTTGTGAAATAACACTATTTCGTAATGTTTTGAAGCAACAATTTACTTACACAATTTTGTGGGTACAATGTTTCTTGTTTAAAATGAACATTACTGAGATAATTAGCAGAGTTCAGGCCTTACTTGAAGGTCTTATGAGGTGTTATGAGGCTGAAAGAGCGACGCCCCGTCTGCTTCACTGTTGCCACATTCATGGACACCCGCGTACGGCCCAGTCCTGACTGAAAGTACTGAAAAAAATCAGAACAAAAGATTCTGTATATTTCAGGAAAATATGTAATTTAGCAACACATTTGCATGCTTATGAGGGAGAAGTTTTAATAACTGTAATAAATATTTTAAGAAAACAACCTGACTGGTTCATTTTAGTAGGAATTAAGTGGTTATCAGGGAATGATTCTATACTTTTGATCTTTTCTCAGCATTATCAATAAAGTATTACTATTGTTTTTCAATTTTTCATATAAAATATTCAGAATGTTCATATGTTTGTAATATTTTCTACATTCCTGTGATGGGGGGGGGGGGGTGCTCCACAGACTAAGTCTATTGAGAAGCGGCCAGGTGGAGCCCACCACTTACCCCACCTCCACCCTTAGGGTGGTTTTAGAGGTCTACTGGCACCCCGGTGTGATGGTTGGCATCCTTTTCTGTTCTCTTGGTTGGGTGTTTTGTGTGTTTTGAACTTTATTTATGAAATCCTGAGCACACTGGTGTTGAGTTTGTTTGTTATGTATTTCAGCTGACCCGTGTGCACAGGCAAAGAGCTGTTTGAGATTCTACTGGTTTGTGAAGTTTTTGGTTTTGTATTTAAGTGCGTTTGTGGTGGACCTTAGGGTCGGTCCACATTCATACTGAGTGGATTTGTTTGTAATGCCTACTTTCCTTTAGTTTCTAGCCTTTGTGCAGTTTTTTTGTTGTTTAAATAAAATTTAAAAAGAAAATGGAAGTCTACGTTTGTGCCTGTCCCCATAAGGGAGACAAGAGGATCTGTGACAATTTCCTTCAGTATTCACAATGAAATAATCAATTATTAAATATCTTTTGTCTTTCATCTCATTTTTTCAGTATTTATGGTTTTGTCTTGTCTGCAAAAGATTGTTTACAAAAAAAATTCAGAATAAATTTTTTTATCAGTATTTTCATTTTTTAAAATTATTCTTATCATATTAATTATTCTGTATTTTCCATAAATTACTCAGTGTCAACAAATAGACATCTACTTTATAATATCAGTATCTACTCTGCAGTATCAGTATCAGGGCCCGGTTTCTCGATAACGAACACTCTTAGCGCGCTAAGAAGATTTTCTAAGATATATCTTACCTAAGTTGTT
>JBBMFX010085886.1:0-10117 GCA_037832545.1 Rhabdalestes septentrionalis
TTCCCTCATTGCTCAACTACTAAACTGAAAAGAGTAGATTACCCACAAGGCTAGGCTGTTGTAATGAATTTTATCATGTTCCACAAACCTTTTTTTTTTTATGTCTAAAAGTCTCGTCTCGTGAACTCAGTCTCGTGTCTCGTCTCGTGGGAAAACCGTCTCGTCACACCCCTAAAATTTACCCTACAATTACTTCCAGGTTTCGTGAAAAAGGTCCATTGTCACATTTAGCAGATCTGTGCTGCCTGAAGATAATGTGGACACACTCATTTTTCTGAAAACAAAAAAAAAATGTTGAAACTGAGTTCCATACAAAAAAAACCAAATAGTTATTTTCTCTCCATTAGTTTATAACTACTATAATATTAAATTAATGTATTTTTATAAGGAGCTTTTTGGTTTTGGTTTTGTTTGAATTGCTGCTGAAAAGATGGTGGGTAAAGAATAACTCCATCATTGTTTAAAATAAACACAAAAAAAACCCAAAATCTTCCTTTTTTAATGTTTTATAAATAAAGTTGTTTTTTTTTTTTGTTTTTTTTTTTTGTTGTATCGAAAAAATAACGAGACGTGAAACCAATGTGTCATTTCGAATCGAACTGGGATTTGTGTGAACCGATACACCCCTAATAATAAGACAACAAAACATCCAACAATAAAAATATTACATCCATAAATTGCTATAAAATCAACTGTAAAACAATCTAAGAGTAACTGTAAAACAATCTAAAAGTCAACAGTAAAATAATAAGGGTTTATCAACACACAAACCATTCATATTTGCCAAACAAGCATTTGCGTGTGCTCGGAGCGCTCGGAGTGTCAGTTTACGAACACACCCACAGTAGAGAAAGTGTGTTATAACGGCCCACATATTTAAAAATGGTCAGGTTTAATTCGGTCTCAGGCCGATAAATACAGTTAATGTGTCGGGCCAGGCTGGGCTCGGACACAAGTATCACAGGCTCGGGTAGGGTCGGGTTTTATTTTATGGACCCGATCTAATCTCTAGTAAGTGTTATGCCCAACCGTATTGCTGTATATTGTATTCACAGTGCAAATGCATATTTTGAGTAGATTCATAATGCGTGCTCAGCCCCGCCCCGCCTGGTCCCACCCTGCGACTTCATGGCCCGAGACAGCGATCTTCGGTGGGCCGGATTAAAAAGACCAAAGGGCCGAACGTAGTTTGCCCACCCCTGCTGTAGACTATGGTTAGCTTATTACTAACACTGTAGCCAGCAAGCACTTAATACGGAAATGTAATTTTTTGGGCCAGAGACAAGCCCCAAGGCAGCCACGGAAATAAGAACAGAAACAGGCTGAATTTAGAACACAAGCTCCAAGCGGCTCTGTCAGCGTGCCGCCTCGTTTAAACTACAGTAGCGAGAAAGCAGGCACAACTATCACATTAAAATTATGATATAATGTGATTTAAAAAAACAGAAATTAAAAATGTTAAAAAAACAAAGACTTCTTGGTGCTTATATATAGGTATGGGTATACAACAATAATTACAATAATATAAATATAAATATATATATATATTCCATACATTCAGGGCCCTGAAGCCCCAAAGCCTGACATGACAGGTGCCCAGGACAAATAAGTTTGAGAAAAGCTGCATTAGGCCATATTGTGAACGTAAGGCCCCAGAACATAAAGCAGCAAGTGGTCCTCGCCAAACTGAGAGGGAGGTGTTGAATGAAAAGCTCCCATCCTGCTACAACATGACAACCAAACTACACCAATTCAGCATCTCCTAGCACTGGCGGTCATTTGATGCAGTGTATAAAAGGGCCTGCAACACTGCCACAATAGCACAAATGTGTATTCTTCTAATGATGATGAATTTAAGTCCAGACCAACTTCTCCACTCCTGATGATGAGGTGGTCTATCAATGCATCTCCCTCTTCACAGCCAACCACTCCTCTGCCTGCTTCGCCCTCTTACGCTGAATACACTGCTCCCCTGCTTCAGCCCAAACTTGTACCAGACACCCCTCAATCTCATCTGCCCCACTATTTCCTCACTGAAGTGAATTCTCAACTAGACTGCATTTCCACAGAGAAAATGCAAAGTGTGTTTGCTCAAAAATGCAGCAGTGGACATAGCGCTAGCATAAGCATAATATTAGCATAGCCTTGGCGTGTGTGTGTGTGTCTGGGCCAATATGTTGGTCCACATTGTTTTGAATGATAGCTGTGTCCCAATACTTTTGTTCATATTTTACAGTTAAAACGTGTGAGTGAGTGAGTGAGTGTGTGTGTGTGTGTGTGTGTGTGTGTGGTTGTGTTTGTGAGTGTGTGTTTCCAATTTGTATAAGAGTTGTGTCCCAATACTTTATATCCATATTGTTCAGTAAAAACCTGTGTGAGTGAGTGTGTGTGCGTCTGTGTGAGTGAGTGAGTTTGTGTGTGTGTGTGTGTTTCCAATTCATTTGTATGACAGCTTTGTCCCAAGACATTTGTCCATATTGTTCATTTAAAACATGTGTGTCATTGGGAGAGAGGCCTGAGGTCTAATGTGAAGTTTCATAAGGTTTGGTCACTGTATGGAGCCTGTAAGTCTGATCACATGAAACTGCATTCATTTCAATGGGGTTAAAAATGAATGGAAGTGAATGGGGAAAAAAGGGATGAGCGAAAGAAAAGGAAAAGACAAGTGCAGGTCATCACGACCATGCTTGTGTGTCAGGGACGTTGGTCTGAGGGATCACATGAAGTTCGATTGGGTTTCAGACAAAGCATGTCCGAGCAGAACTATCTGAAATATGAGGATTTAGGGGGGTCTGCCAATACTTTTGCAAATCGGTTTCACTGGAAAAACGTGAATAACCCACAAATGGCAAAACCCATCAAAAACTGTGAATAAGCCATTAACTTCAGATCGGGCCCGATGTGTCAGAGTTGAAACGGTGTCTCTATCTCGAAAGCTCTGGGAGGAGTAGGGGGCCCAAAAAAGGGGTGAACGGAAGAAGAAGAAGAAGAAGAAGAAGAAGAAGAAGAAGAAGAAGAAGAAGAAGAACTTAAGAAGAACAATAGTGTGCTCTGCAGAGCAAGCACACTAATTAATTGGCACCTAACCTCTGTTTACATGTCTGTGTCCAAGCCCCAGCACAAGGGGATGCTACAATACATACAGATGTATGGTAGCAGTTTTATTCATTAACATAAACTCACAAAACTAGCTGCAGGTACTGTTTCTTTTCTAAATAGAATTTCCGCATTTCCTCGCCTCTGTTATGCAGTGATAGTGCCAGACAGTTAGGGATTACACCAGTCTCTTGATTTAGCTCCTGTTCATTTTAGCCCACTCTCCAACAGCTGTGTGCAGGATGCCTGTGTGCTTGTTTAGGCATTTCATCAGCCACTCTACACTGCGATTCGGGACTGAGGTCTGGTCTGCCTAGCCAGTGTCTCTGTGTTTCATCATGTCTGCTGACCCACACAAAGACACCCTACAGCTATCATCATTGAATGTGGTGGTGCCAGTGTTTATTCTGCTTGGACATAAAGCATAAAGTTGGTGGAAGTGTGGGCAAAAATGAACAGAAAGACACTGATCTCAAGACACTGAGGTAATCCTTACCTGGCAAGACTGACGACGGGGAGAGAATGTGACCATCTAGTACAATCAACAGGAGCTATAATTTGAAACTACATGCCGTCATCACACCTTCAGAGCATGAGACATGCTACAGTGTTAATAAAGCTGCTTATTCACCATTTGAAGCGTTTATATCTTTTCAATAAACAGGGTCAGATGTCACAGACCCACATTAAGCTTAATCATAAATTATAATGGCTTTCAAATGGAAAAGCCCCACTGATGTTACAATTTAGCATTACAATGGGCTCCCACAAAAAAAAAAAGCTCCCACAAAATTACAAATATATATATATAATTGTTTTTGCATCATTTTGGTTAGCATTGTGTTCTTTTCCCCGACCTTACCACACATACACAATAATACACAACAGACTGAGCGCAAATCTATAGCATCTAAATCACCAAACCCAAACAAAGCAGTTAAGAGCCCAGACAACAGAAGTCATCTGACACCTAGTTACAGCAAACAAGGCCCAAACGGCAGACACTTTGTCACCCATAATGCAAGTTCACCAGCCGGACCCAAACGACTGACTGTACCTGTAGGACCAGCGGCTGTAGACGGGCTGTACGGGTGTCTTTACAGACTCCATGGTGAGTGTGGGAGAGACTATGTGTATGTGGCTGGGTGAGGCAACTCCACCCTTGCTCAGGTCTCTCTCTTCCTCCTCCTCCTCTCTTCCCTGCGGCTGCTGGCTACAGGTAAGCCCTGAGCACTGGCAGTTGCTATGACAACACCACCTCTAAAACATCCTTTGAACACTCAGACCACTGCTGAGCGAAAAGCCTTTGGTCTGGGCCAATGAGTGTAAAAAACTCAAGCTGAAACACACAAGTAAGTCAACAGCCCCCCTGCTTCCACTGACTCTGTGTATTGTATTTAAATGATGAATGTAACAATTAGCAATAAAACTTGGCTTTCCTTTTGAGGCTTATAGGTGCAAGAACAAACATATCCACAGCAGTTTTAACAAACAAAAAATGTGGCTGCCGATAACAGTGAATGCAATAATTACACATGATCAGAAACCAAGACTCATAGTACTAGAATCACTAGAAATTTCTTCTGCTTTTGGGTTAAAAAATAAATGTGTTTTGTCTTGAGAGTGTTTCTAGAATTTTCCTATTTTATGAGAGGGGAGTGGACGAATATCGCCAACTTACCATAAGACTGTGTGCATGAGTGTGTGCGAATGAAACTATATTCCTCTTTGACTCCCAGCTATGCAACCAGTACACCCTCAACAACATACCCCTGCAGAAACTGTATGCCAATAAAAAAATAGCAATTAAAATAAAGGTGTGGGTTTTTTTTTTTGCAAATCCTGATTTGCAAATGTCTAAATCTGTCACAATTACTACGTTTAATGTGATTGTAATTGTTCTCCCATGTTATTATTTTACTATATTTTACTGCAATATGGCAAATGTGTGTACATCATAAAAATAAGGAAACATAGTTGTCATGGGTCTGACAACACAAAAATTAGTCTTCTGACTAATACCAAAATAATTTTAGAATTATTTTAATATAATAAACATATATATTAAACATTATTGTTTATTTATATGACACTTTTCAATGACGGAAAAGGTGAGTAAAGTTCATGTAAATGAGCTTCAGCTGTTTTCATATGGGAACTACTAATATTTGACAGCCAATGAGATGGTCATTTTACAGCAACATTTTAATTAATGAAACAAAGAACAACAACTACATCAATTTCATACATCGCTGTTTATAATAGGTCTCTTCAAGATATTACACGATCAGAAATTTAGTATTTCACGTTCTGCAGTGCACTAATAAAACACTTTAAGGTCTGTTTCTAATTAAAGATGCATTTAGTCAGTGTTCTTTAAGTAGTAATGATATTTACTATTGGCTTAGAATAGCATCGTGTTATGTGACAAATTTATCTCAAATATATCTCCCTAAAAGACAAAGTAAGATTATCCGTTAAGTTCCAGATTTTGTTGTTGTACTGCTCTTGAGCTAGTTAGTCTCATCATTAGTCAATTGTTTAGTAACATTAATTCCTTTCACATTCTCTCACAAAGTGCCCGAAGTTACACCCTGAGGAGAGAAGATTTCCATACAAGGAAACCACCAGAGGGAGCCTTGCAATGTTGCTGGGAGACCCAGACCTTTGGGCATGCCTCTCTGCGTACAGGGGTCACTTTTCATTTCAGCAACAGACAAGGCCTTTTGGGAGTAATTAGCAAAGGTTGTCAAAGCAAAACAAGACCAAAATATAAAAAATCCAGCATCAGTCCCTACCATGTTGAAGCCTATGCTCCTCTAACCACACTCACAGCATCAGTTCTTCATATGGGACTGGAAGGAAACCATGCAGGATGGCAGAAAGACTTCTTTTGTCTGTTAACATCAGAGCTACATGTGCACTCGCTGCGAGGCTCAAAGTGACTACACTACATTCAGTTTACAGTACTTGCTTTAATTAACAGTGTCCTAAATAATTTAACCACATTAATTATCCACATGTGTTTAGTGTGCTTCTGTCTGAACCCATGGCGATTCATTCACTTGCCACAGATACCAGTGGCTTAATCAGACCTGATGGCCAAAGGCAACCACCTAGCTATGAAGTAGCCAGCTATTATATCTTAATTACTACTTATTAGATGCTGACATTCTCTATAAATAGTCTTTCTAACAAAAGACTCAGGCCACTGTGCTGTTGTTTCTAACCAAAGGCCAAATATGTGTGGTGAGCAGGGGAACACATATATGAAATGATATTTGCAAACAGTTTCACAGCACACAACACATATCTTGATTCACTTTTCTGAAGTTTAAAAGGCCAAGATCATGGAAAGCAGTGGCCTTCGTTTTCTTTTCTTTTGCTGTTGTTGTTGTTGTGTTTGTGTTTTTTTTTTCAATTAATGAACTTGGTGTAGGTTTCATACCCTGTTAACCAAGATTTTCGAAGCAAAAGGTGCCTCGGATCACGATCTGGACCAAAGGACCAAAATTTAGCCCAACCAAAATTGGGATCACTTCATATGTAGTGTGAAAACTTTTTGGATGGTTCGAACATCTGGACCAAATATAAGAAGACGAGGCAGCCCACTGAAGAAAACAAATCGGAAGTATAAATGAGCCGCAGCTGCACACAGAGATATGTGGAGACTGACTATTTTAGTGTTATTTGGTGAATGCCATACAATTCCAAAACAATTAATGCATTTTCTGAATGGATGGGAGAGAAATACCACCCGAAGATACAGAAAATGAGTCAGCAGTACATTAGGGGGAAAGGGGGCCATCAGAAAATCCACTAACAAAAGAGGAAGTCAGGTTTCCTTTTTTTAACAGCCTAAGAGTCACACATCGACCACACAGATATCTACAAACTATTAGTGTCCAGCACAGGAAGACGCAGGTCACGTGAAGCCATCATAAAGGAGCTACTGCATTGTCAGGCAGCTGTTTGAAGGACTGGAGTGGGGCAGAAAGCTGCAGATACAAAGCAGCCTGTTCTCATCAAGTGGTGCATCAAGGAACCGCTTACTCTTTGACTTGGGAGTAGATAAGATGGGGATACCATAACTGTGGTATATTGTAACTATATGCATTTTGAGCACAATGTGCATATTAACCCTTATAAGCCAGAGGATATTCGTTAAATCTGACTCACAAATAAAAAAATGTGTAAAACATTCGAAAACTCTGCTGCTCTCTGGACCCCCATCCTTCTGCTTGTTTTCCCCACCCACCCGTGGCCTTACACTATCCTGAACGTTCGCAAGGGTTCAAAGATCTTGTGGCATCAACTTACATGGTTATATGTTATTAAACACAATTTCTGCCAACCTCCTGCTTTTCCAAAACTCCCAAGTGGAAACCTGCACACACGGGGCTCCAAGACATAAACACACACTGCTGTTTTAAACCAAAATCTGACCGTAACCGGACCATTAAGAAGAATGCAATTCCACTACTCATCTCTAAACAATCACAGCTGTGGATTTTCCTGCTTGAGCTGAAATCCAATTTCTCACCTCCTCCTCTGACACAGACTCTCACAGCGTTTAAATGAAAGACAGACACTCAAATGAGCATACACCGACATGCACATAATCATCACCCACTGAACTGGACGGAAACTATGTCAAACATCCTCTGAAGTCTAAAACTGTGAGACTACACAATAACAAGAGCATCAGGCGAATCCAACCAACAGCCTGCAATTTACATCACTTTTTGACCATCTAGCATTCCAAGTCCCAGCCTCTAGGAATGTGCCCCTTTCGCTAAAAGCCATGTTGGAGGTGATGCGAACAGCAACAGGAAGCAACAACCAGATAAGCAAAATGACCTCCGAGCACAGTATAATGTGTACAAAGAGACTTGTCTTAGTAAATGATCAGTTCCTCATTGCAAACAATGATGACTAGTTCAGCTTCTCTAGCCATACAGTCTCAACACAACAGCAGTTACATTAACCATAAAGTCAGCATAAAACAGAATTATATTGTTTCTGTACACTCTCAGAAAATCGATGCTTAAGTGTATTAAACTGTCCACATATGTAGCGTGAGAGTGACTGTAGTGTGCCTTTAAAATGTAAGACTAGATCTTAGTCGCTTTAAGGGGACACGCCCATTAATTATGGCTTGAGGGACAAAAATGTACCCATACCCTTTTCCTGACAGCGAACTGTGATGCATTATCAAGTCTCTGAGCTATCTGAACATCTCGCTCTACGATAGGACGGGGTGGGCTATTGGTCTGAATTCATATTCCTTGCTCTCTGGTGTACAGCAACATAAACAAAACTAAAAAAAAACACTTGAACAAAAAACATTAGAGGCGGACAAAACACAGAGATCAAAAACTAGAAAGCAAGAATTTTGTCTTTTAAATATTATGCCACGATGAACTGCAGTTAATTCAACCAGGGAAATGGACTACTAGTCATAAAACTGGGAGTTGTTTTGATGTTAAACTAACATGAGACATTATTGATCATACCTACAATGTGCTCCTGAAGTTCATCTTGGCAGCTCTAATCTATGATGGTACGATCACGTCAGAAAACAAACACGACGTGACTGGCAACACGTATGATGTCACATACACATACGCATCATTAACATAAACAGAACAAGGTTAATGAGAGGAATTGTGTTTTTCTTTGACCTATCGTTTATAAGCATGAATGAACATAACGCTTCTCCTATCATCGGCAAGAGCATCTTAATTATCTATGAAAATTTAATAAGCACAGTTCCTGAGCTTAAAAATAACACTAAGGATTCTGCATCTACGTTTCATGTCGAATTTGATACGGTGTAGTTTGATGCCTTTTTTGCTAACCGCTACTCGTGGAAAAACACGCACTACAGGACCAGTTGCGCTACTGTGTCGTGTCCTGCGTCGTTTTCCAGTCTTTCTAGACCGCTTAATTCTGTAAAGCCCGAGTATGTTTAGCTCTAAGCTGGCGTGTTTCATACATTTTCAGGTGTAAAACATCTGTCTTTAACAGAGAAGCTAGCTGGGCTCGCTGATGTGTCTCGTTAGCTCGTCTAACATGCAACAGGACTCGAGGCTACAAAAAAGAAAAGTTAAGAAATTCACAGAAGTATGTAGCTGGAAAAAAACACTCAGGACAGCCCCTTGCCGGTGTGTTTTCTGACAGTGCTATGAAGGTATTGTATAGTGAATGTATGCGAGTCTTTACCTGATATAATAACTCATGTTTATGGGTGGTTGCTATGGCTCCCGGCTGCAGCCTCTTCCCTCCCAGCGCGACTCTCTCTGCGGAGCTCGGGCAGGGCTGCGGCGGCACGTCCCTACAACACGCGCTCCTATTGGCCCGCCAGCCGTGGAACACACAAACCAGCCTTGGTGGGAACAGGATGCCAGTTCAACGAAAATCCTGCACGCGTACATAGACCATGTGGACAAAATTATTCTGACCATTAGATAAAGTAAAGTAGCCATTTACAGTCATGCATAAACCTACCTAAGCACAGCGCATTGTGTGAACAACACGAAATTGTTCCCTGCATTTAACCTATTGACCAAGTGAAGCAGTGGCCTCCCAGCAAAACAGTTTTCAGGGAGTAGTGTGTGGGGACAGTACCATGAATTGCATTGTATCTGACCATTAGATTACTAAAGTGGTCCTTTAACGCCATGCTTGAGCACAGCTCAGTACATAGTGTGAACAAAGTAAAAGCTTTCTTTGCGTCAAGTGAAGCAAGGGGCTGCCACCAATAAGGGGCGCCCAGGGAGCAGTGTGAGAGGATGGTACCATGTTCAAGGGTACCTCAGTGGTGCCACTTGCGGTCATGGGATTCAAACACACTGCTTTCATATCGCAGGGGCAACACCTTAACCACCAGAATATATGATAAGAAGGGGCATAGCCTGAAAAACGGACCTGTATGTCTCAGCACCAGGGGCGGAGCTTGGGGGTGGCTTTGGGGACTGGAGCCCCGAATCTCACTTCAAAAGCCCAGAATCTTTTTAAG
>JBBMFX010085906.1:0-10116 GCA_037832545.1 Rhabdalestes septentrionalis
GTGTTTGTGGGTGTGTGTGTGTGTGTGTGTGTGTGTGTGTGTGTATTTGTGGGTGTGTGTGTGTGTGTGTGTGTGTGTATCTGTGGGTGTGTGTGTGTGTGTGTGAGTGTGTGTGTGTGTGTGTGTGTGTTGGAGGTTGATGGTGGTTAGTCCAGGCAGGCGCTGGCCCCTCAGGATGTGATATAAAACCTTCACAGCTCGTCTCACACCTGAGTGCTCCAGAGGTTCCACCGCACACCTGCCGCACACCTGCCACCGCGTCCCCACCATCACGGCAACAAAGGAACCAGCGGAGCTCGGCTTCGGCCACTAAAGGATTTAAAGAACACCTGTATCTCTCGCTAGTGTCCCAGAAACCTCGGCGAGTCCCGCAGGCGCCAGTCATAAGGAGAAAACACTGCATACCGAACTAAAACTGGCCTCCGATTAAAACAATTCTGCTTTATCTCATTCGTCTAATTGTACGTAGCTGTTCACTAGTGTGTTTTTTTTACTCCAATTCATGTGTTAAACTAAAATTTTGTAGTTGCAGAAGTGAGCATTTTCTTTTAGCTTTAATTTATTCCCTGATAATCAAATTAATCCCAAAAATTTAATTATGGATGACTAAAACGGAGCTGAAAGAAAAAAAAACGTTGACTACTTTCCTCATAAAACGCATTTACGAGTCAGTTCGTGTACCAGTGTATCACTTTGACTCTGAATGTTTTCAGACACTTCATCTCCAGTGGAAGTGTTCTATGAAGAAAGTGGTTGATTATTAAAATAAACCCAAACATTATGAATTAATAAGACGGAGTTAAAAGTAAACGTCGACAATTTTCTTCATGACACGCTTTAACCTCAGCTATGAATTTACTTTGAGTATATGGAAATTATGTCAGTGCCTTTTGTCTCACCTCAGACTCAGACTTATTTGATTGAGAGTGTATCAGAAAGAGGAGAACTAATCTTGAATTTCTGTTTCGATTGAAACTGAATGTACTTCCAGTCAAGATCATTTTTTTCAAATGGGCCTTTTACTGGGATGGGCTTCAGCACCGCCCTCCTCATGAACCTGGTTAGGTTAAGTGTTCTTTTCATATCTTTTAATTTTTTAACAATTCATTAAATATATCAGTGATATCCTCCATACATCCAATTGTAACACTCGACTCCCTCGTGGACACTTCTGGCCAGTGGAAGCCCATGAAATCAAAATTTTTTAATTCCTTGCTATTTACTCTGTTAAATTATTCAATTTAGGTTAAAATGCTTTAATTCTAAACTCAACACTTGAAAAATGTAATGTTTAGTGGTTTCTACCAGATTAAATCATTTATCCATGTTTGGCCAATTGAGTAATTGTATGTAATACTCTGAGTGTCCAGTAGGGGGGTGTGATGCTCAATCAGCTCCAGTGAAACTAAATTCGGACACAGGAGTGACCTTGGCAGATAATGGTTTAGTGTTTGTGCATGAAAATGCATAAAATTCAGTGTTAATCAGTTCCATATTTCAGATTTGTTCCGTTTTTGCCCCCAGCAGGTCTGAGATCAGAGAAATTGCCGTTTTAAGGCAGTTTTCTAAAAATTGCATCGAGTGAAATTTAAAGGATTTAAAAGCAACAAAAGAATACATATTTGATACTTATGACAAGAACTGACATCACTTAAAAACGTTATGTAGTAAAAATAGCAAAAAACTTAAATAAAGCTATATAAAAATTCTATTTAAATATACGGCCATTATATAAAATTATATAAAATTGCTCACTCGGTCGAAAATGTGTAAATTACGTAATCTGGCAAAAAAAAACACTACATTTCTCAAGTGTTGAGTTTAGAATAAAAGCATTTTAACCTAAATTGTGTGATTTAACAGTGTAAAAATGTAGTTTTCATGGGTTTCAATTGGTCAAATTGGCCACGAACAGGATGAATGTTTTGTAAAAAGGCCAGCAGGTTAAATTAGCATGTCCCTGAGACCAGGACTCCTGGGTTTTCCCTCCGGAAGTAAGAGTCTGAGGCACAAGGAGACCATTAGAAAGAAACTCTCATCTCCATTCATATCAGGGTGTCTTCAATCTACCAATGGATGCATCAGTGTCGACTTTGATTACGCTGTGGCCTCCATTTCTCCAGAGAATAACCTGCCATTTGATCCGTTAGCGCAACAATCATCTCAATCATTTTCCTACAAATGCACAAAATAATCTGCACACATCTTATTTCTTCAAATGAATTCATGAAATGCTTTTGGTATGAAATTGGGAAAAAATCTTAATTATTTTGTCTAGCTATTCAGAAGTTCATTCTGTTGGTCTCTTTGCAGTATATATGTAACTTTCTCCTTTAATTTTTCTTCTGTATCTTTTATTTTTGTGTGCCCGTTGTTTCTTCTCCCCGTTCTCTTCTCCGTTCTTGTTTACAGTCTCCACGTGCCTTTGTTTACCTCAGCTACTGTATGTGTCTGTCTTTCACTGTGATTTTGTTGTTTTGGTCCTAGATCCACCTTAGCCCCGCCCCCTGTGTCTAGTTTGTGCCCCGTCCCTGCCCAGGTGGCCTCGTTTCCCTAGTTTGTGTAAATGCCCCTGAGTTTGAGTCTGCTTTTGTCAGTGCTTTGTGATTGATGCCCTCGTTTTAATTGGTTTGTTTTTGCTAAGTGTTGTCGTATCCCCCCCACCCCCCACCCCCCAATATGACCCTGGTTAGTATAAGCGGTTTATGGGACACAGGGGGCGGGGCTAAGTTCTTATTAAACGTTAAACGTATTAAAAGTTCATGATTACATCCGCCACCTCCGCACCTATATGTCTTTTCACCTTCAAGTCACAATTTTTTGCAGTCTTGACTCTGCAGTGAAAGTGTACCGTTATGCTGGCATGTGTTGAAGTGTTCAAAAGGTTTTGGTTGACCATCTCATAGAAGCTGCACTTTTCTGAGCTTTCTGGGTGTTTGTGGGACTCCAGCAAACTAGAAGCAACTCGACTGACTTCAGCTGGTCCACCATTAAAGCAGCTGCATGATGAGTTTCAGATCTTTAGCTTGAACATTAGCATTAGCATTAGCATACAAGCAGTAAGTTTCCTTCCTAAGTTACGTTCAACCCTTAGAACCCAGAGAGTATTGTTCCTGCGTCTGCATTACGAGTCATTTTCTAATCTTTAAAGCCTTACAAAACATGCACCAATCTCACCACAATCTAGACAATATTATTATATGATTATTATTTTATAAATTAACGAACTTTTAGGGCATAACTGAGCGCAAAATAACCTGAACTGCAAAAATCCACAACGATACATGTTGAAAATCTTCAGATTGCACAAGATTGTATTATATGTTGAAAAGAAAGTTTCAAAAATAAAAATACTTGATGACTTCTAAAGGAACAGTTTCTAAAAGCTGAGCCCATTTTTGAAGATCCAAAACATTAAGTTTATGTCTAAAGCTTGAGAGATCGGATTCTACTCGTCATACAACACTGTCTGGAGCTCCACTGTGGACCCCAAGAATTAGAACCTTCAAGTAAGGAGGTATTTTTGTATAAATCAGTGTTTTTAATAGTGATTATTTGTTTTACGTGAACACACAACAGCCCACAATACGAAATTCTGTAATGTATTAAACCCATTCACCAGAGGAGCAGTATGTAGGGACAGTACCTTACTCAAGGGACCCTCAAACCCACAACCTTCTGCTCACAGGGACAACTCCCTAACCACTACGCCACCAGCACCTCTGCACTGCTACATCAGGCTCCTATCATAACCAGTAAACCAGATTATAGGCAATTCAGTCTAGTTGATGTGGTCCTTTGATCTTTTAGCTGAGTATCTGATGATGAGTAATGATGTAGGTGGATGAACTTTCCAATCTGGGCTCATGAAGTGGCATTTAAAGTGGCCATTGGATGTGAAAACTCCAGGCAAATGCTCATGGAAGACCCTCTGCTCATTAAAAATGCAGTACTGATCACAGTTAATAAATGAAATGCTTTTTAAAGCCCAATTCGGTGATTAAAAAACCCTGGCATTGAGTCCGGTTGGGGGAAATATCGGGGAAACCGCTGGTTTAGAGTTTGAAACTAATGGAGTGGGAGGTCGACAGATGGCAATGTCGGAGTTCGCCAGTATCTTCAGGCCTCTTGAGCCCCGGGATCGGACGATTGTGTGAGAAACGTCAATGTGTGGTGATGATTATGGAGGGAAAACGGCTTTATTGAGGGGGGGGGGGAGTGTTTCCAAGTTATTAGCAATCGTTCTTAATGACGGTCGGTAATGACAGTGCCAGCACGCGGAGCCAGGCGGCCGAGATAAATTGACTCCAGCTCATTGCAAACATTTGTTTTTTCTTTTCTCCTGACCTTTGCCGATACTCGAGGAAAACGAGGGCCACAGTGAAGCGAAGGGAATCAATGGCTTCCATGAGCAAACACAGCCGTCTCCACTGGCTGTTTAACACACTGACCTCATGAAAGTGTTGCACTGGGGCATTATTAAAGTGTCCTGTGGATACGGTGCATGTTTTCTCAGACAGTAGCCAGTCTCTGGACGATATATAGACCTATATGTCTTATAATACCTTAAAAATTTAACAGGAACTTACTTTGATTTATTTAGTGAAGCAACAAACTGTCCTGTTCTATACAGTCAGTCGTCCACACCTCTGAACACTCATGGTTTTAATATACTTTGTGGAAACAGGATTTATGGAATTTCCTGCTCATTTTACTGGACGATTTCTTAATAAAATATAAAATGTGCCCTGATCTCACACTGTACAGTGATACTATATTATACTATACAGTTTGAATGCATATATGTCTGTTTTGTACAATACAGCTATACACACCATATTACTAGATTTTATTCTGTACATCTTTAGACTGCGTATTGAGTTTTTTATTTTATACTATATTGTGACATCGTACTTTAGTCTAATTTTATTTTTTTAGTATATTCTATTGTTTTGGTTTTGGGTTTTGTTTGATTTTTTTAAATTTTGCTGGTCTTAATTTAGTTCCTTCCACTTTGCCATACTAAGCAAATTTCCCACTTACCTTTCTATATCTATATTACTATATTTGAAATATGAATACGTATATTGTTACTGCCTGGCAGAATCCTCGTAACTCCACTTTTGGTCTTTGTCGATTGTTTTTTTTCATAAATTGATGCTATTGGTCTCAAGGTGGGTCTGTAAATTTTTTAAATTATTAACCAATGAAAAGTGATAAATAGTTATACCAGTTTTGATGACACACACACACAATGTTTTTATTTATAATAAACATCGTTTTTTGAGTTTCCTAAAAAAAATAGCTGTTTTGGACGTATGAGGTTTCGGCCCGACAGCGACGATATGTACGATCTGAGTCTGGGGAGTTTATGAACGTTAATTAGTTTAGTGATTAGAAACTAATTAACGTTAGATATGGGGTTTCTATATGTTTTGGGTGTCCATCTCAGCAGGGTCTATTGGGGCCCCAAGCAAAAATTGACTGGGGGCCCCAACCTCTAACCATTTTTTGTACCGCAGTTTAAAGTGTCAGCTCTCGTTCGCCATCTAGTGGCTAGGGGGCCCCAAGCAGCTGCCTGCCCCGCCTGCTGACAAGATGCACCTCTGATTCTCAGTACAGTAGAGACACAGTTATGACAGAGGGAGGGACGCTGGTATAAGTTTATGAGGGATTGTTGCTGAGGCTGCTGGGTTGAGAACCGTCCACCATCCAATCAGAAATTGACCAGACGACCGGAGGATATCTAACACAAATGGCACCAACAGACCCTCAGCAGCCTCTAACCGTCCACCAGCAAGGTGGAGCTCCAAGGGAGTGGTTTCCAATAAAGTGGCCAGGTGGCTTATATAACTCCACCATTCTTTGTGATTTAAATGTAAGCTGCTTCATTGAACCTGTCCTGGAACATGCAGCGATTTGCTTACTTATCTCTTTAATTTTTCACTCTGCTCTGCACTTTAATAAAACTTTTAAAGCCCCACGTCTTTCCCAAAGCCACAGTTTTTTTTTTTCTGGAGCTGCTGGGCGGACGGTCTGGCGCTCGGCGGAAACCGACCACAACTTCGCTTCTTACCGTCCAAAAACCCATTTGCTGGAAATGGAAAATTCGTAATAATTTCGAGTGCTCTTCCCAAACCCGGCCCTTCAGGGCATAAAACTACATGCGCGCCAACCAAGTTTGTTTTTTATGAGGCAGTGAACGGTTTTGCCCCGGCTACGGAGGACGTCTGCACTATTTAGTGTTCTGAGTGGGCTGCTTTAATACCCGGCAAAGTAAGTTTGCAACTTTGTTCTGTTAGCTATTTATATCTCATGCTGGAGAGTATTTAGGCCATTTCATAGGCAAAATATATTACTTTAAAGTAGAAAGCATGAATATCCTTCACTTTTTTTCCAAATAAGAGTTTGATGCAATGTGAAAATGTAGTTAAATTTTTTAAAAATGTACCATTCACTCCAAGATCTGGACAGGCTGTTTTTGAAACTGCAAAAAAAGTATCAGATTCTGTTTTGTAAAAGCCAAAATTGCTTATATTTTAACCAGGCCAAATCAAAATAGAGGTAATTCACATAAAATGGTCTTAAAGGGACCTTATGAAGTGGACAGCCAATCAGAATAGAAGTAATTTACCTAGAAAACTCGTAAAAGGCATTTCTTCAAGAGCCACAACATGGAACAGCCAATCGGAGCAGAGATAATTGACGTAGAAAGGTCTTAAAGGGACAGTAATAAACAGCCTGTTAAATTTTCTGGCGTGCTGAGATGCTGTAAGACATTTGAAGTGAATTGGGACACATTATGACCACATAAAATGTCGTAATCGGGGCATGAAATGACTATAAAATGAAGCACTTGCTACATTAGACTGATGTCGTTCTACTTTATATTACTTCAGAATGAGAATGAGAAAACTTTATTTATCCCGCAGGAAACTGTTTATGTGGCGGCGGCGGCCATACAGACACCCGGATAATGTAAAATAAAATGTAAAATACTGCACTATAATAAAATACATAAAACACGTCTAACGTAAGTCTGAATAGAGTCTAATGAAATCCCAGATGAAAATAAACTAAAATATGAATAAAACTAAAAACCAGTTGAAATAAAACAACCTCAATATGAATAATATAAGTAGTGATATGTGATCTCTTTGCTTAATATCAATATGCATCGTAATATCGCACAGTATTAACAGTAAAACCAGACTTTTGCCTTTGTTTTAACCTTTAAAACGCTCAGTTTGTAGGTAGTGCAGCCTTCATTGGTTTTGTGCTGAGTTTGGATGCTTTAAGCACATCTCAGCAGGAGACAAATTCACTCGATATGTTAATTAAGTCTGTGTTCTCTCTCTCTCTCTCTCTCTCTCTCTCTCTCTCTCTCTCTCCCTCCACCTTTCTTCTTCTCTTTCTTGTTGTCTTTAAGAAAAAAGCACGGGATTGGGACTGGAATCCCAGCAAATGCCGCAAATTGAAACCATTAAGCCTCCGATACGAGTCAGCCCGCGTTCTCCACTCGCTGGGAAAGCTCCCACTCTTCTCTCGGCCCTAAGCCTCATTATCTGATTGGATTATATATACATCCTAGGGAATCCAGGGGAGCGCAGTACCGTTCCCTTTCTTTTCTTTTTTCTCCATAAAAACAAGCTCTTCGCAGTCTGATTGCTTTACATTGTCACAAACTTAATGGAAAATCAATCAGCGTCCAGGGTTAAAGGATGCACGACCACTCTGGGGGGTGTGGGGGGTGTGGGGGGGCTATTAATTAAACGTATGCCGGCGACTGTGCAAACATCTTTTAGAAAAAGTTTTGAAGGCTCTTTTGAAGCACCGGGACAATAGTATGTAATATAAGCTGTTGAGAGTGAACTAGGCAGAGTCAAAACAGTCTGAAAGCTTACAGAGGATGAAGAACATTGATCAACTTGTTACAGCTGCATGTCAAGGTCCGCAGTTTCAGACAGTGAACGTTTTTGAGCTCATGGTCGATGTGTGGGATGCAGTGGGGGTGGGTTGTGGACTGGTGAGTAGGAAACTTGTCTCTGGACCACGTGGTCATAGGTTTGAATCCTGTCTTCAGCACCACACTGCAAAAACTCCAGATCTAACCAAGAATTGCGATCTTAGTTCTAGTCTATTGTTTTGAGAATAACTTCCTCTCTGTCTGGCGGAAACCTCATAACTCCACTTTTGGTCTTTGTTGCTTTTTTTCATAAATTGATACTATTGCTCAGTCTCCAGGTGGGTCTGTAAAATTTTGAAATTGTTAACCGATGAAAATTGTTGAAAATAGATATACCGGTTGTTCGTTTCCTGAAAAATAGCCGTTTTGGACATATGAGGTTTTTTACCCGACCGTGAAGATATGCTATATAAGAGCAGATTTTTTTTTTTGCTCTTATATAGTGTATTGCGTTTGTTTTAAGTTATTTTTTTTCCTATTTCTAGAAGCAAGTGCAGTCGGATATTTACGCTTGGTAAGATTTCTTGAGAAAAATACCTTAAAACAATCTTAATATATTATATAAGAGCAAAAAATCTGATTTGTTCCTCTTTGGACCAAAGTTGTCAGGTTCCCAGTGATCTAAACAAGACTTGCAATCTTAATTCTAACCTAAAAGTCATCTTGATCTTGTTTTGAGAGTAATAAATCTGCTCTTATATAGTAAATTATTCTCAAAACAAAATCAAACCCGGCATTTGGTGATGCCTGATGTACACCAACGATGTTTTATTTTGAAAAAATGACTGGATTTCTTATATTAAACCGGGTCGTGACGAAATAAATTTTGGGGAGCGCCGGGGTGCGCGGTAAAATTGTCAAGCGTTGACCGGTCCGCGGTGATAAAAAGGTTGGGGACCGCTGCTGTAGATGATGTTCTGCTGGAGAACTTTGCGTCCTGCGTTCATGTGGACGTTCCTTTGACACCTTATTTGCAATATATTTCCATATCATGGTTGTTTCTTTCCACTGGTTTTTATTTTTATTTAGGTTTTATTTGGATTTTTACTGGATTCTATTTAGATTTATACTCGATTTATTGTATTTATTTTATTATAGTACTTAACTTTTTAGTTTATATTATACTGGTGTCTCTCCGTGTCTGTGTGATGTGGCGGTCGCCACGTAAACAATTTCCTCCGGGATAAAGAAAGCTTGATGATTCTGATTGAACAGTGCAGACCAAGTTCAGCCCTTCATGGAGACCTAGAGACAAATAAGATGAAATAAGATAAACCTTTATTAGTGGGAAATTTGCTTAGTGCGGCAGAAAGTGTATAGTAGAGAGTTAAGCAAAATAGAGAATAGAATATAAATAAAAATAGACTAAAGTATAAAAAATAGAAATTCTCAATATACAGTCTAAATATGTACAATATTACACAAAAAATATACATATATGTATGTGACAGTTCCTCTTTCGGCAAAATGATCCCCCTTCACACTGCAAACACTAGGGATGAGCGAGTACAGCATTATCTGTATCTGTATCTGTACTGGGCGGGGCCTATCCAGGAAGTGGGCGGGGTTTAACCAGGAAGTTGGTCAGGTTGTCTTGAAATGGGTGGGGCTTTAACCGGTATGTTATTTTAAGCATGCAACTGATATGTATTGATCAGAAATTGTTATATTTATTGCTGATTGGAAAACTAATTACATGACAGTATCAGCACTGAGCTTCAGATCAGTGGTTTTGATCACAATAACAAACAAACTATATACAGAACATTGTTATGCAACAATGAATACAACACATGCAGTTGGAATTATGAAGTAAAATCTAATGAATAAGAGTTTTCATCTTAATATAACTCTCTTTTTTTAACTTTAATTTTTTTTTTGATCATTGTGATTTTTTTTTATTTCCACACCAGGTGTGTGTGTGTGAGAGTGTTTGTGTGTGTGTAGCTTAAATTGTAATAGTATTTATACCACAACTACCTTAATTTTTTTAAAATAAAATACAGCAAGAAAGTATCACTCAGTGCGTGAAATAAAAAAACTGGTTGGAGACAGCAGACGGTTAAAAAAAAAAACTCAGATGAGAGAGAGAGAGAGAGAGAGAGAGAGAGAGAGAGAGAGAGCCTAGACTTGCTCCTGTCCCCCCTTAT
>JBBMFX010085925.1:0-5000 GCA_037832545.1 Rhabdalestes septentrionalis
TGGTGAGCACCAGGATGAGTATGTGTTTTTGGATGGCCCCTCAGCTCCTTACAGCCTTTCCTAACTGGGGAGAAAAGCTGGGGCATGATTTTGTTTGTTTTGGCCACCAGGGTGTTTCCGGAACATTGGGATCATTCATAAAGTATAATTGTTCCTGTTAGCCAGATAACATAAACCTGAAGTCTGTTCAGTAGATGGACGTTCAAATTTCATAATCCTCATTAGACTTAAAATATCCAGCTAAACTGTGGCCTCCTCCTTCATAAACCAGACCCAGATGTTTTAATCCCAGAACTGATGGTGATTTTCTGCGGCATTCACTGGGGCACTTTATGCTGGTGAGCGCCAGGATGAGTATGTGTTTGTGGATGGCCCCTCAGCTCCTTACAGCATTTCATAACGGGGCATGATTTTTTTTGTTTTGGCCACCAGGGTGTGATGCAGCTTTGCACTCCACAGTTAGGAGAGGAAGACTTTCAGTATGACATGCAGTAGTCAGACCACAGTGTGGCCAGTAGGGGAGGCTGCTAGAGGTCAGTAGTGTGTGCCTGCTGGAATATGAATACTATGCAGTTTGCTTTCCTGAGTTGTAATAAGTGGTATCATTTTATTTTCATGAGGTTTTGTACTGTGGGAGCAGTGTGTAAGGACGGTACCTTGCTCAGTGCTGCCTCAGTGGGACTAGCAGTCTGGTGATTCAAACCCACGACCTTCACCATTAAAGTAAATAGCTTTTGGTTTAAAGTTCAAATTATTGGGTTTCATTTCTTTCATTAATGGAGTGAAGAAAATGGGGTGGCACGGTGGCGCAGGGGTTATTGCTGTACCTGCTTTCGCCCACTGCAGCTGGGATAGGACAGCACCCCCAAGTTAGATGATCATGTTTAATTTGTGTGCTTTATAGGGAGAGCATATATATCAAACTTGTTTTAATAGCTACTTGCTTGCTGAAAACCATACTCACCATGGATGTCTTTTCCAATTAATTATGTTGATTTTGAGAGGGAATTCTTTTTTAGTTGCCAAATGATCAGTCAGAGTCAGACCTGTACTCATCACTTCCGCTGTTAAAGCTTTAATTATCATACTATAGTGGTTTACTACTGCAAGATTTTAAAAGATTTGTCCTCCAGATTATGTGACAGATTGTGTTTTTGGACCCAAGAATTGTGGAGGGTAATAAATCCCTGAAGTCATTTTCTGATTCTAATTTGTGGCATTGGGCTATATTGGAGGACAGACACATTTTTACTGTATTTATGGTTCTGGTTCAGACTGTTTATGAGCAGCTCTGATGTGTGTTTGATCAAAGCTGAGACAGCTGTCACTTAAAACGCACTCCTATGTGCTGTGATATAGAGATGAATGGTGTATTTTTAGATGCAGAATGAAGGTGTGTGCGTTTGTGTGTGTTTGATGTTAACGAGCTTTTTAGATTTATTTTGGGTAAAAATCATTCCCACTAGTGACAGTTTTTGAAAGGAATAGTTCAGCCATATTTATTATGGTGCTAACAATGTATAGTAGCCACAAGTTATTACTTTATAAAGTTATTTTTTTTCAAATTAATTCATTGAAAGTAACATTAGCTATATAAACTAAACGATGTATTTAAATTTTATTAAGTCTAGGCATTAATGCAGCTATTTTCAGCTTAGTGACACTTTCATCAATGCTTGTAGATAAAAGTGTGCCATCCAGTGTCATCGACAAGTCTATTTGACGTATGACATGTGTGATGGTTTAGTTTGCTCCGTTACTTAAAGAACACTTTAACTTCTTGCCTTATCCACTGCATTTGGGCACAGGGGGAAACTGAATATTCTTTTTTTATTTAACATAGAATCAGAGCTGTTGTAATGCCGATGTGTTTTACTGAGTGTTGTCAGAGTGGGTGATACAGCATTTCTACTTTGATATCCTAGAGGTCACTCATGAGCTGAGAGTTGATCTCGAATTCTGCCCCCACCTAAACACAGCGAACATATTTGGCTCATCTTTATGTCATCGGTGCCACTGTTGCTAAGTAACTGTCTCTTTCATCAGTGTGAAATTCTGGGGTATTTTCAGACCCCATAACCACACTAAGCACGTGGCCAATGAGATCTGAGACCTGTGTGTGTGTGTGTGTGTGTGAAATAGAGAGAGAGAGGGAAAACTGGACAAGAAGAGAGACATAGGACACTTGACTGAGGGCACAGGAATTGAATCCAAGACACAAACACATTTCAATGAACCACTTTTTGCTGACAGACACACACATTAAAGGCCTATACGGGAAAAGTGATGGTGTCATTTGTGTGTGCCAGTTTTTGTTGTTGTTTTTTGTATCATATAGATCATATGAGGACACATTTCTTATTATCGGACACATTTTTTTTAAATTTAATTTATTAATAATCATCTAATCGTTTACGAACCAGGGATAATGCTTGTTAACCGTCCCATGATGAACTTAATAGTGTTGTTTCCGGAACATTGGGATCATTCATAAAGTATAATTGTTCCTGTTAGACAGATAACATAAACCTGAAATCTGTTCAGTAGATGGATGTTCCAGTTTCATTATCCTCATTAGACTTAAAATAATAAACTGTGGCCTCCTCCTTCATAAACCAGACCCAGATGTTTTAATCCCAAAACAATTCTAATAGACTATGTACGTATAAAACATCCCTCGACCCAAATGTCACACAACAGACAAGACACACAAACATCCACACACACGTTTAGAAAAGGCATGCCATTACCACTCATAACTGTGGGTAGTTGAGGGATTGCGTGTATGTGTGTGTGTGTGTGTGTGTGTGTGTGTGTGTGTGTGTGTGTGTGTGAGACAACTGTAATGCTGTTTTAATCCCTGTGCTGAATGAGAGTGACGCTACAGCAGGTTTTTTTGTGTGAAGGATAAAGACCCTGCTGATACAGCACACACACACCACAACGACAGCACTCTCTCCATCACGCACACATATGCACACTCATACTGCATTTACCACACTCAAAACTGGTCTCAGTTTTTCTGTGCATGTACCTGTGCTTGTGTATCTGGGTGTGTGTCTGTGTTTTGCTGGCTTTTGATGTGTATTTATAGAAGCTGGATGCGGTAACACACACATTGCCGTGATCTCCCTCAGGACTAAAATAACTGATGTTCAGGCAACACTAAGTGAAAAAAGAACAACCTTAGATTCAGTCTGAGCCTTAAACCTTACAGGCCTCTAGGTTTTCTACATTTCTACATCGATTTTATTGTTATATAATTTACCTTCAAATGTCTGATATGCATTTTATTTGAAGTAATAACTACACCGTGAACAGGATTTTTCTCTGTTTTTTACAGCACATAGAATCCTATAGTGAATTAACTCACTTTTGCTTGCTATAACCTTTTTATAATATTTTTTTCCAGTTTACTGTAAAGTCACTGTTGCTTATAGACAATTATATACATTTAAAGCGGGAAATAGTTTAACTAGACATTGACACTATATATCTAATAAATTAATTATAGTTCGCCAACATTAGACAATCAACTGAGTTACATACATTTAACCTAATGTTAGTTAACCAAACAAACTAAAATACACTTTATTATATTCTTGATTTATATTTCTTTGGATAGAGTGCTGTTTAGACTGCAAAATACTTGTGGGATTTGGGTTTCTGTGGCAAGCACAAAACCATCTTAGTAATAAAGGTTTGATAGTAATTTGAAAGTTTGACCATTATTAGTCATCCCCTGATATCATCCGTCTCTAACTTATCATCTTTGATCTGTCATTAACATCATCAGTTATGTTTTTACATCATTCCCAGTGACATCATTGGCCATCATCAGTTTTTCTTGACATCGACTTCATCAGTCTCTTTCTTATGTCAGCGGTGTTTTAATGACATCATTGTCTCTAAGTGACATCACTGGTCTTCTATTTTAAAGTAAAATTTTTCCTAAACTTTTTAACTGTTTATACATTGTATCATTTCAGTGGGACCTTGTGAGTCTGTGAACATCAGAGCAGAGTCCTTCATCAAGGACAAATGCAGTGTCTAAATACCGATGACTGTAAACATCTTTAGATGAAGCAAAGAGTTTCTGAGAGGAACGTGTTTGTGTATTATCCATGTGTTTCTCTGCATTGCTTTAGGATTGAGGTGTGCAGATGGTTCATGACAGTGCTGCAGTAATTGGTGGTGTCATGTGACCAGCGAAGGGAACAATAGGGCTGATCCGCCGGTCTGCATTTTCTTTACCACAGGATTATCAGCCTAAGGCTCATCTGTGCCTCCACAGACACACACAGGTAGACATGGACACTCGCATGTTTTCTGTCTGATTGGTATGTTAAAACTGACCTGACTGACAATAAAAGTCATTCAACCTCTTCTGTTTTCCCTCTCAGCTCTCATTTGGTTGAACAAATATGATTCCTCCTGTTGACCATTTGCAAATTGTGCATAATTTCCAAAAGACTGTTTACTGTTCACGGAAACTGACATGACAGTATTTTCATACATATATTAGGTAGTCAACTATTATCAACAATGTTTATACAAGGGAAAATAAACTTGGGAATAGATCACAGTAACTCCACAAGTGGTATTTAAAAAAACAAAAAAACAACAACAACAGATACCTGGCTTTGCAAGCTCAAGTTTCCAAATAATATCAAATTCCTGCTGAGCAAAGTAACTAAGATTTTTTGGCAGTTGCTGAACTAGTACTATCAGCTGCAATGTGTTATATCATTATAAAGTTATAATACGTTTTATCATCCTCTCCTGGAGCTGACACCTTATTGTGGTGGAGGGTTTTGTGTGTTGTTATGATCCCAGGAACTTACGCCCCTGTTAGGGTCACCCATGGCAAACAGGTCCTGGGTGAGGAGCCAGGCGAAGAGCAGCTCAACAGACCCCTAATTAAGAATAATATCCTGAAGAAATGTTTTCTCTTGCCAGGATGCGGGGATCCCCCTCTGTAGTCAGGCTTGGCTGTAGGG
>JBBMFX010085925.1:7500-10115 GCA_037832545.1 Rhabdalestes septentrionalis
CAAGCTGAAACCTATTTGGAATATACTCAGTCAGACACTCTATTAAGGTGCTCTATGAAGGTGCTTGTCCATTTAAATATTTAAAAACGAATAAAAGTAATTTATAATCAATTCTAAAAGAAACTGGTAGCCAGTGTAGGTCTGCTAAAATAGGCATTATGTGCTCAAATCTTCTGGTGTGAGTAAGCACTCTTGCAGCTGCATTTTGAACAAGTTGTATACTTTCAGTTGTTTTTTCAGCAGTCCTGTAAGGAGTGCATTACAATAATGTAGACGTGAGAATAAAAAAGCATGAGTCAGCTTCTTAGCATCCTCCAGGTTAAAAGCGGTCTTACACGAACTATGTTTCTGAGGTGGAAGAAGGCAGCATTCACAACATTGTCAATATGTGCTTTGAATGTAAGCTCAGAATCAATAATTTTTTACCTCAGGTTTAGTTTGTAGTGCCAGATTTCCCCGACTATTAAGAACCTTTTTCCTCTGCAGTTCATTACCAACAAGGAGAATTTCAGTCTTGTGTTTATTAAATTTCAGAAATGTCCTATTCATCCAGTTAACAATGCTTGCTAGACAATCCACCAGTTTATTTACGGCAGTGGGATCCTCTGGCAGGGGATCAGTTTCAGTGCTGTGCCCTTGACTGAAACCCAACTGAAACTTTTCATAAATATTATTTCCCATGAGGAAGACATTTATCTGTTTAGAAACCACTTTTTCTAAAATTTTTCTCATTAGACGTAGATTGGAGATGGGTCTGTAATTACTGAAAGTCCAACTGTCCAAGTTATGCTTATTAAGTTGGGGCTAAACATCTGCTGTTTTAAGTGTTTCAGAGGTATTGTCTACATGCAGATTAAAATACCAGCTAATAAAACCTGATCATATGTAATAATACATATAGAAAGCAATTCTGAGAACTCAACCGAGTATTTTGGTGGTCTATAAATTACTAACATTTTTTTTTGACTACTTAGCATTGATCACAAGGACTAAGTACTCAAAAGAAGAGAAATTTGATTGCATATACTTTGATTCTCTCTACTTTAGAGTCAACAATGTAATTTCAGAATCACAGCCTAAATAGCCAACAACATAATTTATTTTTTATTTTGGTTGTAGCTGATTTTGGTTTATGGTTAATGGACATTGGGGTTAAAATTGGGTGGTTAATTGCTGTGGTTAATTAGGTCTCAAAATTTTGGGGTGGCGGGCGATATGGTGGCGCAGGGGTAAGTGCAGTTGCCTCACAGCAAGAAAGTCCTGGGTTTGACTCCCGGGTTGGGCGCAGGGTCTTTCTGTGTGGAGTTTGCATGTTCTCCTCGTGACTGCGTTGGTTTCCTCCGGGAGCTCCGGTTTCCTCCCACTACCAAAAAACATGTGTGATTGGGGATAGGTTGATTGAGGAATTGAGCACACTAAATTGCCCATAGGTGTGACTGAGTGTGAATGTGTATGAGTGTGTGGCCCTGCGACGTGCTGGCGACTGTCCAGGGTGTACCCTGCCCTCACCCACAGCAGCTGTGATAGCCCCCAGCTACCAACCTAATTAATATAATTACCATTGCCAGTAGATTATGTTGCATAGTAAGTATTTCTGTATACTGTTTTTATGGTCTGTGTTATATCGTGAGGATAATGAGGATGCAACTGCTAGAGAGAACTTCAGAACAAAACAAACTTTAATAAACTTAGGCACAGAATGCCCAGGAACTCCAAATCAAACAAGTTCTTCACAACACAGGTGCAGTTTCCAAACCACAGAAGTCCAACCACTCCCTGTAGGTCTGTGGCTAAATACACTTGGGTGTACTTGCAATGGTGTCCAGTAAGTTTAGTCTGCATCTACAGAAGGATGTTGAATTGTAAATGTAAAAACGTCCAAAAAACTAATGAAAAATGGTGATATAACTCTCCCCGCCCCCCCCAAAAAAGAACATGAAAGACGTTCATTTTTTGAGCTGTGAACTATGAACTGAACTTTGAGCTAGTTCTTTTCAGTTTTGAACTGGTACAACACTGCCTGGGTTGCCCCGGCACTGAGCTGATCGAAGCGGCCTGGACATGACATTCTGACTATCCTGCTTGCTTTTCTGATTCTTGTCTGGGTCCTTCCTGTGCTGTTTGGTTATTTCATTTGCCTTTCTGAACTTTTACCATTTTTACTACAACTCTTGGACTCAATTCCCTTGCATTGTGATTTGGATTTGTTTGCAATCAGACTGGATTCTGGTTTTAAATGTATGCCCATATTTGTTAAGCGCAAATGTGTTCACTTGTTTTACTCTTTTCTGGTCTATTCTGGTCAGTTCCTGACTTTTTGTTGGATGATATTACGGTTTGTGGTTAAAGTGGACATTTGTTGTTGGAGTTCCATTAGAGGTTAAATTCAAGTTAATGGTTGGGGGTTGGGGTTAAACTGGGCTTTGTGGTTAGTGTTGAGTCTTTCAGTAGCTTGCAGTAGATTTTAGCTGTTTTGGGCTTTGATTAGTCTAAATTTTCATTACATACAAACAACCTACAGCCTACTGCACAGGGCTGGTTTATTACACACACACACACACACACACACACACACACACACACACACACACACACACACACACACACACACACAC
>JBBMFX010085945.1:0-10113 GCA_037832545.1 Rhabdalestes septentrionalis
GTATGAATGGAGCTCTGTTTTGATATTTAGACACTTTGATACTTGTTTCTATCTGGCAAGATCGGATGGAGTAGAACGACTCTGTGGCTTCCTGCTCGCTTAGTGTTGATGTTTAATATTTGATCTCCATCTCATGCATCATTCTTTCTCATTCTTACACAGTACTGTGCAAAAGTCTTCGACACCTTAAATTATATTAAAAAGCAGTTTTAAAAAGCTAATAGAATGTATAAATTTAATACATTCAACTGTATTAAATGATTTCTTGGGTTTGTTCAATCATTCCCAGATCTCTTCTCTTGGAAGCCCAGTATTGCACTGTAGTATCATTGAATACCTCAAATACACAGTTCAGCTCAATCAGTCCTTTCTTAGATTAAATCAATGTAAAGGCTGAAAGGATTAAGGAGAAAACTGGAATTAAACCTGTATTCTCCTCACCAGCTCACAAAACAAGTACTTTTTACGGGCAAAACAAATGTTTGTGTGCATTAACTCTAGTTTAAACCATAACCTTGTGTTTGAACCCAAGGCGATTGCACAGTAATATATGGGTTATCATTTTTTTAAGTAGTGGAGCACGTTGCAGCGACTTTATCTAGACTGACAGACAAAAAGTGAGAAATATCTCTGCCCAGTCATTCACCTTTACATTCCATGCATTCCATGCAGTGCATCAGTGCAGCTGTCTAATTTCCCAGAGACTGGACTAAGTGCCCCAGGGATGTTGGTATTGTGCGCAATGTGATGTTGGAGCAATACCTGATCACAGTTGTAGTATTGTCACAGAGAGACAGACATGTTTTCTCTTTGGTGGCATTAATATCTAGAGTCTTATCAGCTTTTGAGAACATCTGTTTTAGCGATCCATCCGAGGTCTGACCTTCACGCATTTCCACTGTTATGGATTCTTATCAAAGGAGCTGTGTAACAAGCTTCCTCTGTCCTGTTCTCTCCATATCTTGATGGCGATCTCATCAGGACATTTATTCACTTCTCACCAGAAATGGCACACGCCCAAAGACGCCAGAGAACATGGGGGGTTAAAAAGATTTTTTTTTGTAACTCATGAGTAAAAAGGAACTTGACTACATTTGTTTGAGCATTTTATTGAAGCACTTAATTAAAGTCACTTCATTAGTTATAATTCTAATATTCAGTTGAAAAAGTCTTTTCAATTTAATAATTACTATCACTAGCATTCCAGTTTTGCTCTGTGCTGGTATCCAACACTAATATTCTTGTGTTTCACACACATGCAACAAGGCGATGAACCAATGATAGTCAATCAGAATCAGAAAACTTCATGGATTCTGGAGGCAAGGCAAGAGCAAAATAAAGACGAAAAAAATTCAATAAAAAATAAATATGCCGTGCTGAATCACGGATGACACAAACAATAAAGAAATAGATGGATAGATAGATTAATGTTGGGGTGGAAGTACGGATGGGCGGTTAGATAGATAGATGGATATTCCGATTTATGTTTTTCAATTGCATATAAAATTTCCATCCAAATTTATGTGCTGCATATTTGTCAGTCACATGTAAATGAAACAAATAAAATTTATGTAATAATGCCAATGAATCCAATGCGATTTGAATAAACAATGGCAGATTTATCTATCTTTAAATGAACCTGATGAAAATCTCATATATTTTAACTACCGTGAATAAATCTTGCGTGATCCAAAGCTCGTCATATTTAAATCAGTTTAAACTGGTTAAAATGAATTATTTTCACAATTAACAGATTTAGGCTGATTTTAAGGAATTTGGAGAAATAAATTCAAAAAATTTAATGATTTAAATAAAATCAAATAGAAGCAAATACCTAAAAATAAACTATGCCATGAGTCATTTTTTTGAGTGTGTGCAAGTCAGGTATTTTTAAGTAAACGTTTTTGCTCATGACATTATCCATAAATTCTCGCCGTTTCACAAGATAAGATTGGTGTCCTTTTGTAGTTTTTAAGCCAAAAAATGCTGAGTACTACAAAAAACCTCTTCTGCCTCCTGTCCATATTGTAATCGTTTGCTACCAGGAAGCTGGAGGAGGAGGGAGTTTTATGGAGAATGACTAGCTATGTTTATGGTAAGAAGACGTCAAAGATGTGGTCACTAACTGGAATCAACTTTTCCATTTGGGAGGAGGTGGTAGTATTTCATTTATTTTAAGGATGACCCACCAGGATCAGCTGGATAGTTGTATGCATTCAAAGAACCCGTAGTCCACCTTTTTTCTAGCATTTATTCATAAAGACATTCTTGTTTTGGTAGTGTTTAATCAGGCATTTCTCCTCTAGCAACCCCTCTGATTCCATTCGGATCCACTTAAGCTGAATTACTTCATTCCAGCTCCGGCCCCCCAACCCTTGCTACACTTTTTCCTCAATCACATGCACCTGCAGCTCTGGACTCGTTTGTTGTATTACACATTTCCCCTTTACATTACAAATAAAGAGCCCAGAAACTAGCTTTGTGTGTGTGATTAAGTAGAAGTGGAGGTGAAGTGTGCCATCCCAGTTTGGTTTAAAGGGGGTTCACTCACTGAAAATGGGGTACGACAAAGTTGTGACGCTTCTAAATTATTTGATTTTAAATGGTCATAATTTATTTTTAAATGACCATTTTAAACATACGTGGTGTATCACTTAAAACCAAGCAGAAGAGTTTTGCTATTAAGCATGTATGATTTACTTATGTGGAGATTTGTTCATATGTAGGCGTTTGTTCCTGTTACTTAACCTCAACCATTATTATTCAGTTAGGAACAAATAGGTCAAACCACCATAGACTGAAGCATGTTTCTTGGGCATCACAAAAATATGTAATTCAATGTTTTTGACATTTTTAAAACATTTAATTCCAAATGGATCCAATTTGCAGTTTAATTTTTTTTGCTGACCAGAGAGTAAAATTTATATGTTTGTATGGTTTACACACTTTGTCCGACTTATCTGTTTGTTAGCAAATTGTATTTATCACACTAGTTTCAGATCCACGTTTAAAACTAACACAATGATAACATGAGGAAATGAACACAGTTTTTAATGGATGACAAAATGTTGCAGTATTTATAGCACCCATGTAAAAAAGTGTATTTTGTGTGACATCATATAAACGTTTAACTCAAAATGGTTCCGTTTTGGAGCTTAAGCTCTGTGTGGACTAGAGAATAAAGGGTATAACTTTGCAATGTTTACATACTTCAACAAACTCATTACATAAAAAGTTTACATTTTTATGGTTTGGTCTCTTTAAAAGACTGTTCATTCAGTTTCGTTGTGTGTTTAGACAAGGATTAGGCCAACACTGCAGGCTAGGAAAAGGATAAACGTCTCAGTTTGACCACTAACTTTCTTTCCATTGGTTTTCGGGAAGTATCTGTTTGTCAGCAAATGGTAGAAATTTGACGGTCAAAGTTCAAAAATGTTCTTTAACATCTCTAGCAGGATGTCTTTTGATTGCAGCACTGCCTGCTGCTGAGATACTTTTACTTACCTCATGTTGCAGGATTCAAGTGTTAATCAAGCTTAGTTGTGTTCAGACTCACTAACATTCTCAACTAAATTATTTCAGTTGGTTGATTGAATGCAGACATTTTACCCATGGCCACTTAGTGTTGGGTCGCTTTTTGGCAATTCTGTTTGTTTGTTTTTTTTCATTTAGTGGTCTTTCTCCAATGATCTTGAATGAAAGAAACAAGCCAAAATAAAAGGAAAAAAAAGAATAGAGTTTATAAAAATAATAGAGTCTTTCATTTCAAACTGCTTATTTCTTCATGTTATCATTATGTTACTTTATGTTACTTTCAATGTGGAGGGGGCAAATACTTTTTCATGTCACTGTTATCTCAAACAAATCTCGAAAAGCTTGGGGTTTCTCATGGTGAGTGCACACATATGACCTGCAACATACTAAAAAGCCAAGCTTAGAACAGTCTGTTAAGTGAAAAGTGTGAGATGTGTGAAAAACTTGAAACCAGACCCAAGCTGCTGGCCCTGCTAGTGTGTTTAACAGACTAATCATTCTGTTTACATTTTTAATCAGTAAAAAAACACTGTCAAAAGTTCTCAAGGATTTTTTTGAAGGTACATCCAAAAACAAGTACAGCCATGTAACACTTTCAACATTGCGCAACTGAATTTATCACCTGACATATCTGTCAGTTTTGTTGAAACATGCAGGCTGTTGTGGCTCAGTCGAAGTAATTAATCTTACTGCACTTTAATTAAAGCAATCCTCATACGAGGGACGTTCAAAACGTTTCTGCGCTTTTATATTTTCTTTGGAAACGGAAAGGAGCAGTAATTGGTCATGTCTCAGAGTGTCAAGTCACTGGTTCTGCCTGTCAAGCAAGAAGGAATTCTGTCCGGCAAGCCAGATGTAATTTTTAATAAATAGAGTTAAACAAGTGAAGGAACTTTTTCAATGTCCCACATATTTCTCAGAAGGGTGTAGTCTGCAATATTTTGATGACCCATTTCACAAATATTTTATTTTCTCAGATATTTTCCATTTGTAAACCACAGACTTCTATTGTCTTAACTGACTGAAAGTCCATTTTCATGTCCATTTATTATCCTCAACATCAGCTAGGGATTGGTAATGTAGTCTAGGTGTCGATTTCAGGCCTAACCTACAAACCCCAGATCACCTTTCAAGTCAAGTTTGGTGGTGAAAACACACTAAATCCTAATGGAAGTTACCTGATTAAGTGCTTTAGTGAAAAACTGAGTAGAAGTTCAAAATAGTATTAAGTGCTGAGTAATGCCCACATGCATTTTGCTCCAACTTACTCAAAATCACCCTTTAAACCATCAGTACCACCACAGTTATGGAGATGAAAAAAAATGACAATGAAAAGGTATAATATTTAACTGGTAGGCCTGAAATAATATGTTCAAGCAAAAAGATTAAACTTGCATGCAATAGATGTTAGATGTCAGTCTTCAGACATTCAACATGTATACGATTTTTAATAACAGACCATAATTTAGCAATAGAAATGTTGAGAGTCTTCACGAGACTCCAATAGAAGCTGCTACACAAGATTGTCAGAACATTGCTTTGGATACGAATGCATGATGCACTTTAAAAGGATGTGATTCATGACCATGAAAAGACTTCATGATACAGTATTCCCAAAATACATGGTTCCATGTTGAAGAAAAGGACAACTTCTCCTTTGACCATGAAAAGTATGAATCTGTGACCTCATACTGATTCTGTGTCTTTATAATTCTTAAGAAAATGGTTCAGTTTCACTATAAAAACCAAAATCATGCAGTTCATTGGGTTTAGTTATTATTTTCATTTATAAAAAAAGACACTGAATACAATGAAGGAGCCATTTATACAGTAGTGGAATCAGTAATAAAAACAACATATCGAGCTCGTTTTTTCAAATTGCACACTAACACGACATCATCAGAGAACTCAAAATACTAAGGGTACCCAAGCTCAGGTATAAGGCTCTGGCCTCAAAACCTTGGATTGTGGGTTTGAGTCCCATCCGTGTTGGCGGGTTCGTAGAGTGGTGCAGCAGAAGCATGCTCGGTCCATAACCCAGAGGTTGATGGATTGCAACCATCTTCCGGTAGATACCACCATTATGGGGTGGCCGGGTGGTTAGAGAAGTGACCATTTAGTTATATCTGAAAACACCACAGCACACAGTGTGAACTGCACAACTTCCTCTCTGCATTTAACCCATTCACCACATGTTGCAGCGGGCAGCCTGGAACACAGGGCCCAGGAAGCAGCGTGTGGGGACGGTACCATGCTCAGGGGAACCTCAGAGGAGGCACTAGCAGTCTTGGGATTTGAACCCACAACTTTCTGATCACAGAAGCAACAACCTAAATAAGTCACTAACTGCCCCTGCAATCGGAAGGTTGTGGGTTTGAATCCCAGGACAGCCAGTGACACCCCAGAGGAACCTTTGAGTAAGGTCCTGTGCACCATCAGCAGGTTCCTACTGCTTAGCTAGAGTGAACGGGTTCAATTTCACACTGTGAACACAGTTCACTTTCCCTTCACTTTCAAATGCAAAACATCGGAAAATTAATAAAACATCATAAAGAATAAAAGATAATGTTTTATTTTTCGATTGACAATCACAATAATGCCACAAATTTTTGTACCTTATTGTAACAAAATAACTCACTGACTGCAGTGCAAAATTGGCTTATCTAAGTGACTTAGCATTAGATGAAGCAGACGTAGGTTTAACATTTGGTAACAAAAAGTCAATTCATTAATACATTGCACAAATCAAAATAGGAACATAATAAAACTGAATAAGTTCCCCTACAGAGCTTGAGGAGTTCTAGTGTCTTGTGGCCACAGGTAGACAGGATTGTTATTGTCTATTACGGAGGCATGAATGGGGTGGGACTGTCCATGATGCAGAGAAGCTCCTTCAGCTGTCTCCTTTTGGACAACTCCTCTAGGGTCTCCAGTCTGACATCCTGGACAGAACCAGACTGATCAGTTTGTTCAGCCTGTTGGCATCAGCTACCTTCCCCTCACAGCTGCAGAAACCACCACACTCTCTACAACAGAGTGACTGAACAGGGTCGGCATCGTCCTGCATCACATTCAAAGATGATAAAGTCAGCCCAGCCCCCTCAGAGTGTACTCCCAGATCAGTCTATGAAAATACAGTAACTCTGAGACAGTATTAGAGGACAAATATAACATAGATGTGTTTTGGGCATTATAAAAAGTAATATGTAAAGTGGAAATTTGGAAGGTTGAGAATTATATGAGCTTTTTGCCCAGTTATATTTAGTGTATTTATGTGTTATATGTTTCAGGTGCCCCATATTGAAGTATAAGTGGCTTGGTTGATAAATGGATATCCTAGAAATTGGGCAAAATAAAAAGAAGACATCGGCCAATTGCTGATTATGGTTGTGCCACCATGATGATTTTTTTTTTAATGTACATGAACGCATTGGTGTCTTTACAGAACAGACGGTGGTCTTGCTGCCCAGATCCCCCTCCGCATCCAAAACATACCTCCCCATTCCTGTGGACAACCTAGAGGAGGAGTACCGGATCCGCTCAGCTGATGATGGAAAGCTCTTCAGGGAAGAGTACAATGTGAGTTCACTGAATCCTCTCACTCTCCTCTGCCTGCTGCTGGTTCTAGACTACAGAACAGTCTGAAATAGTAATGCTTGGTTATTGGAAATATGCTTAGTTTAGCCTCTTCAAATTTCTCTTACATTTAAAATATTTGATCATTACACCTATCTCATAGATATGTTTTACTTCATGTTGTACTTTTAGTACTTTTAATTAGATGTAAGGCACCCCTTAATCTTAAAATTAGGGCATTAATTCAGTAGGTTCTATTATTTAAAGGGGCAAAATTAATAAGTATGAGGGAAAATTCAGTAGTTTTACCCGTGCATCAGCCTTAACCTGTGCTCTTTTCCCCTTAATTTTCTGTACGTCAAAATTAAGGCCATTTTGAGGGGTAAATTAAGGTGTTTGATTTCATAGTGTATGTATGTGACCAATAACTGATCTTGAATCTTGAATTTAGTGAACAAGGGAAGCCTTGCTGATGCAGCTGTTGTGTGCCTTTAGTTGTCTGATGTCTGATACAGATCAGGAAAAAATGGGAGGATTTTGGCAATGTTTTTTAGATTCTTCATTGTTGGTTCTAGGTCTGAATATGTTAGTTTCAAACATGCTGACTTAGCATAATTATAGTATTATAAGACATTAAATTAGCCTCAACACACAGCCAACACATTCATTGCTTCCTCTGGGAATGTTATGTGGTGTTTGCTGACATGCATTCATTTCTCACAGCATTTCAGTGCAATGCTAATGGAGGAGAGTCACTTGTCAGTGATTCAGTCACTGGTGATTCATTAAAGAATTACCCGCTTTACCAATTTAAGACTGATGATTCAAGATTCCTTCCATGGTGGCCTAAATTGAATCAGCGGCTGGTGATTCAGCAGCCATGCACTGATTTACTGAATGAATTCCAAGTGACTTGGAAAGGATGTTTACCCTCCGTGGGCCTAATGGAGAGGAAGCAGCTCTAAATGTTAAACAAAGTGCAGCACAGACCATATAACAAAGCCTACACAGCATTGGCATGATGTGTTTATCATCAAAAGTTGTGTTTGGAACATGAGAAATACAGTTTAGCTTGCCCCGAGAAGCAATTAGAGTTGCTATGGGCTTCGCAAAGTATGTTTTTCAGTCAAAGGTTGTCAACATGCTTGTTTGTTCTGTGCCTGTGCAGTCGTTACCCAGCGGTAACCCTCAAGGAACATATGAGGAAGCAAACAAAGAAGAAAATAAGGACAAGAACAGATACCCCAATATTCTCCCATGTGAGTTTTGTTTGCTTTCTTTATGCCATCTCGCACTCACGCTCTCTTTCTCACTTTCTCACTTACTCTTTCAGTTCGACACAATTCATTTCAGCTCAATTAGATTCAGTATTTTTCAATGCAGTTCAATTAAATTTTATTCGATTCAAGTTTCAAATAATTTATGGTGTGACAAATTAAGCTGATATACACACTACCAATCCAAAGTTTGGACACACAATCTTGTTCAATGTTTTTTATTGTTTTTATTTCCACATTGTAGATTAATATTGAAAACAAACAAAATGATGAAGGAACACATTTTAACCAGAATATGTTTTGTAATACAGTAAGGATGGACTGTTGTTTTTTGTATTTAGTTAAGTGTTTCTTGCCATAATGTGGAATAGAACCATCGTGGAATAGGATCATTAACTGTGTATCAAATCTATTATCACAACTGATGGTCCCACTAATCCCACTAATTAATTATTGATGAAGAACACCAGTTAATTTATTTGAATGAATGAATGTGTATTTATTGTAAACCTGTGTGCATGTGTGTGATATATTTTGCTCTCTCCTGCTCTGTCTTTCATCGCCTCTCTTTCTGCCTTTCTTTGTTTCTTCTCTCTCTCTCTAGTAAAAATACTTAGCTGCATGTAACCCTGAGAATTTTAGACTAAGAAGAGGGAGAAATCCCCTCTGTATTTGAGGTGTTCACTGCGTTTCCTGTGTTTAAAGAGCACAGAGTTCACACATCTATGTATAGTGCTCAGCGTTTAGGTTTTATACTCAAAACACAATCTGGCAGACATTTGCTTTTTTATTCCTTTCTGACTCACATGTTTGACATCCGCTTCTTCTTTTTTGAGTAGAAGTTCTCTATTTTAGCACTCCCAAGCATCCCAGTCCTACCCTTTGGACATTTTCTAGTGTTGTGGAAATATACCATAAATTAATTGAGATTCACATTCCACAGAGTGTCAGTTCAATCTCATATTCAGTGCATTTTTGGTTGATTGTAGATTGCGGATCTAATGGGGGTAATTACTTTTTCTCATCTGATAACATTGCTACTTTAATGAAATTATATTAAATGGCTTTGCCTTCCATACGCATCCCTTTGTTCAAATAATTTAAGACCTAAAATCCTTCACTGTATGAAAAAAAGTGGCAATAACTTTTTCACAGACAGAAATATATCTTAACACCTTTTGTCTCGTGATGTTTCTCATAAGGAGTCGTAGGAGAGTCGTCAATATCAACATCAATATCATCATCACCATCATCATTAGCTTTGTCTTCTGATGTATCAAAGATCAATATTTGGGCAAGGAAATGTTTACCTGGTTGCAAATTGATTTGTCATTCAGATCCATTTAAAAATTAATAATTCCACATGCACATTTAAGCAGGTTTAGTTTAACCCTTTAAGCGCCTTTTTTTTTTAAATACAGGATTTTTACATCAACATTTCAAAAGCTTGTGGCTTAAAAGGGGTTAAAGATAGAGACTTATTGTAAATTAGAAAAATATTGGGTATGACCTGAAGTTTATGTGGTGTATAAATATTCACATCTAAATTGCATATTATGATGTCATGAAGTGGCAGACACTTACATTTCATTATATTCAAGAAACATCTGATATTGAACTGATGTTTGGAAGTTATTTTCTTTCTTTTGATCTTTTTGCCTTTTTATCCTCATTCATTA
Source organism: Rhabdalestes septentrionalis (assembly GCA_037832545.1). Lineage (NCBI taxonomy): Eukaryota > Metazoa > Chordata > Actinopteri > Characiformes > Alestidae > Rhabdalestes > Rhabdalestes septentrionalis. Next base: position 10,067 of record JBBMFX010085945.1, read on the forward strand.
TGATCAGGAAAGAGGAAACCAACAATAAAACAGAAGAAAGTAGTAAA
>JBBMFX010085966.1:0-10112 GCA_037832545.1 Rhabdalestes septentrionalis
TCTCTCTCTCTCTCTCTCTCTCTCTCTCTCTCTCTCTCTCTCTCTCTCTCTCTCTCTTTCTCTCTCTCTCTTTCTTTTCTTCCTCTCTGGGTCGACCTGAGGAGGACGGGGTTCCCCTTTTGAGTAGTGGTTCCTCCCGAGGTTTCTTCCTCCATTTGAAGGAGTTTTTCCTCGCCTCTGTCGCCTACGGCTTACTCACTAGGGGCTCGGACCTGGACTCTGCAAAGCTGCTTTGTGGCAACCTGGTTGTAAAAAGGGCTATAGAAATAAAATTCAACTGAATTGAATAGTTGACCATGATTTTGTTGGGAAAAATGAACCCATCAAGTGGTAATAACAAGCCAATTTTTGCTTTTGTCTTCTTCAATACTACTACTACTACTGAACTCTTGCACTTGGCTTGTTGACAGTTCTGATGAGGTTAGTTTTTAATGATGAATTGTTAATATAGAAGCCACTTTTGCACTCATGTATCCAACTCGGCCTCCAGAATCAATTTGTTTTCTGTAAAATTGTTTGTCTTCGCTGCAAAACCAGGTTCCACTCAGTTTTGGAATATCGAAAAGATGAGTGAGATTTGTTTTAAATTCGTCATTTCTCCACATTTATATTTCTCAAACATTTTCATCAGCTTCTCAACCTTTGCAGAAACTTGCTGCTGAGAAAGAGAAGGGAAGCTCAGCTCCTCCCAAAGCTTCCGCAATTCTTCAGCTACCTTCTTTATTCAGTCAACTCGTCGTTTGTGTTTATCGTACAACCCTAAAAATCGACCAACAATGTGTTCCAAGGCATTTTGCACATGATATTGCTCATTCATGTCATTTTTTATTTCTGGTATGTTAGATCTGCATTTCGTAGTAGTTTCAAATTCAATGTCCATTTAATTCCATCAGATTATACTGCTGATTTGGATCATTTACTTGTTTACATGTTTATCGTAGATGTTGTACATGTAAAGGACATGTTTATCTGAAAATAGAATACATGCTATTAGAAATGACAAATAACAATTTAAGATGGACTGCTGGAAATAAATAGAAACAACAAAGAGTACTTTTTCTCACCGACGTCAAAAGATGGTCGGAAGTAAAGCACGACACAAACAGATGGAGTACAATGATTTGCAAAATCGATGACAATACCTGTATATTTGTAATGACCCTGTTTCTTTGTCATACACTGAAAACTGCAACTAGCAAAACTGACTTCAAACTCCTGCTACTGGTACTGTTCTCACTTCCTCTGTGGCTCATTATCTATTCTTTGTTCATGACCTGGCAACCTTGGTGACACCTTTTATATTGTGCAAGCATGTATTAACCCTTTCCTGGTGGATAAGACTTCATTTCATTATTAAGATTGACAAAACATAAACTCCAATAATTTCTTATTATTCCCGTGTACCATGTAAATGAAATGATATTGGGTGCGGGAAGTTTTTATATGGCCAAACGAAAACAACATCCAAAAAGCATATAGGCTAAGTTTCATGCAATGCAACACCAGGAAATGTAATATTTAAAAAAAAGTCAAACCCTAATATTAGATGAATCTTGGATTCATAATTGATGGTAGGAGTGAATGTTCGCCCTGTGATGGGCTAGCGTACCATCCAGGGTCCCTGCCTCGCTCCCATTGGCTGAGGGACAGGCTCAGGGTGCTGAAGAGGCTTAAGCAGTTACCAGAGTGAGTGAAAAATAACTTTAACCATGACACTCTTTTGAAGTATTTGAAGTTAATTTTGTGTGGAAATGCTAACTGTAATTATTGTTTTAAATAAAGTAACGTTAGCTTTTCCATAGGGAAACTGTTCTCTGAACATTGTTTACTGAAATTCATCTCCCTCAAGAAGGGCCAGAAGTTGATGTGACAGGGCTGGAGATGAAGGCATACTTAAAGCCTTATGTGACCCTGACTATGTTGTTGAAATCTGCAGCAGAGGAAAAGGGATAAAAAGTTTTTGAAGAATTAAACAGAATAGACAAAGTACTCAGTCGAGATTCAGCTCGGCTTGATTGTACAGTCTCTCTTTAGTTTCTCTCTTTAGAAAAAGTATTTATAAAGGTCCTTTATTCATACACTTAACTGGAAAATCACCCATTTATGGAAGTATTTCTACGCCATCAGAGTTTGAATATGAATTTTGAACACAGAATATTTTCAGTGCTTTTTATTTTAAAAAGCGTCAAATTTCTAGCACTTTATTTTTTTCACGTCTGATTATTTCAATGCTGAAAAATTCTAAATCTAAAAAAAATTTTGGGAGAAAAGATTCAATCTCAAAAATTAATTGGATGGATGGTCAGATGTTCAGATGAATGGAGGGATAGTTGGATGGATGGATAAATAGATATATATTGTAACTAAATAATATTGCAAGAGGAAATGAGTGTAACATGTGTTTATTCAAATGTCTTATCTCCAAACCCTCCCACCACATTTTCCAGCCTGTAGTTTTGCCTCATTTTGAATATGTGGCTCCAGCCCGTCCCATGCAGCTCAAAGGGAGAATGATCTGGAGACTGAGGATATAGATCTCAAAACTGTGTGCTTTTCTTTGGACTTGATATAATTTTGGCACAATTTTGAGGAATGCTAGGGATCATACATGTGTTGAAGAATTAAATGTTGTTAAATGAAACATGAGCCAGGAGAAACTGTGTAATGTTGAAGAAATTAGTTATACCTATCTTTTTTCATGACCAAAAACAAAGTGAATGTAAAAGCACTATAGGCAGACCTGATATTTCTCTTTCTTTAAACCAATAGTTTAAGCCGTTGTGGCTAAATTATGCGTTACTAAAGAGAATAAAATTATGAAAACATTAACATTTTTTTTAACATTTGAAATAGCATCACACACACACATACTTGTAAGTGTTGACTATTTCACATAACTTACTTGGTTTAATATTTTAAATGACTTAATTGAAACAATCACAAATCATTAAACTGAAATTTAAATTTAAATTACATATTCTGAATGAAACAGAAAATGAAAGAGCTAAGAAAATGTGTTAAAAAATGGTTTAATGGTTTAATTCCTGAACCGAATGTTTTAGTCATATTCCTGCAGACCCTTTTTCACTGAGCAGCTGTGTGTTTTTCCTGTTCAAATACACCTGGTTTAGTTCGTGAAGTCTTTCAAAAGACCACATTTTAGCAAGTGACACTTCAGATTCCCCGGATAGATGGACTACACTCTTTAATGTAGCGGCACCATAGAAGATCCTTGAGTGAGATTTGTGAGAGTGAAAAAGGTTTATAAATTGCATTTTGTGTATTTCTCCTAAAGCTAAGTAGTTAAACCAAGAGTTATTTAGACACCTTTATATTGGGGCTTGATAAGCACTGTGAAAACAGAGCTTCATATTGTCGAACTATACTCACGACTCTCCATGGCGAAGACAGTGATGTTGTGGACTGAGTTGACCTCTCTGTCCAGTGGCTTTGCCGTGCTGATGATTCCAGACATAGCATCCACGTTAAAGTAGCGCTCCAAATCTGTGTTCCGGTCTATAGAGTACCTGCACAGAAAGATGCAGAAGAGAACATTAAGAGGCGAAGAGAGAAATCTGAAACCCCATGCCAACACATGAATGTGTTGTTACATCTGACTTGCAGATTTTGACAGTCTGAGGATCGAAGATCACAAAAAGTTTTCAAACATGATTGTACTCTTTGTATTGAGGGTTTCATGCACTGCAGACCTACTACAATATTCTTTTCTACGAGTAGTTTGGCATGGAGGAGCTCCAGTGACCAACAAAAAGCCCTGACCTCAACCCAGTGGAACACCTTCAGGATGAATTGAGTCAACAACCTTGTTTAGAAATGCTCTTTTGACAAAATCCAAATGTTGAGAAAAGTCTTCCCAGACAGAGGAGGCTGGTATAGTCTCAAAGAGAGGTTGAAAGGCATAATACCCCTGGTTTTAAAATGGGTTGTCCAGCAAAGATTTTTTTCTTCAAAATCAGGAATTGTGTTGGTCTAGACCAATTCGAAGCATAGATAATAGTGATGAAAAACAATGTTAGAATAGTGCAAGGCTGCAAAATCTAATGTGAGACTAGGCCACTATGCTATTGACAAATAAATTGTGCCTATAGTCACATGTGACTACACCACAGCACAGTACACACACTGTATGAATCAAGGCATAGTTTAGTTTTAGGTATTTGCATTTTTTAAAATATCTACATTTTCAGCATAAATCTGTTAATTGTGAAAACAATGAAATTGAATCAGTTAAAACTGATTTAAATATGAAAAGCTTTGGATCAAGCAACATTCATTTAGTCATGGGATCGTTTACATCATGTTTATTTAAAGATTATTGAAGTACATAAATCCTAAAAGTGCAGGACAGCTGGTGGCCTAATGTTTAGAGAGTTGCCCATGTGATAGGAAGGTTGTGGTTTCAAATCCCAGGACTGCAAGTGGCACCACTGACGTGTTCTTTAGCAAGGTCCTGTCCCATATGCTCTTCCTTGACCTCTCAACCAGGTGAACAGGTTAAATGCACAAGTTTGCATGACTCACATTGTGTGCTGTGTTTATGTGTAACAAACACTTTACATGTGTGAACTATTTCTCTGCATTTAACCAAAGTGTAACAGTGGGCAGCCAGTGAAGTAGCACCTGGGGAGCAGTGTGTGGGGACCACAGTGGTGCCACAATCAGTCCTGGGATTCAAACCAATGCCCTTCTGATCCCAGGGGCAACACCCTAAACATCAGGCCACCAGGTGCCCTGGGGGAACTGCCCTACCAGATCAGTGGGACCACATCACTGGGAAAGGGTCTCCAGACAAGCGCCATATTGTTAAAAATGATGTTCATGATTTGTTGAAATAGTAATTTTTTTATCTGCACATCTTAAGTTCTATGTTACTTTGCGCATGTGTGCGTGTGTGCGTGTGTGCGTGTATGCCTGCTTGTGCTCGCATGCATGCTTACGTGCATGCAATAATGAGAAGCTGTCATCCTGGAGGGTTTGCTCCTCATTAAAAAACAAGGAAAAAAACCCACATTCAATACTGAGAAGATGCGTACCCTTTCATTCACTCCTTATCTATCAGCAGATGCCGCAGTCATTAAGATGATCCACCTGATTAGCAAGTCTGACGCTAGCTTCTCCCACCATTCAAAGCCCAATTAAAATGGCTATCAACAAGTTGCCGTTTTACTAATTATGAATTATTTTTTCCGAATTCACTGCCATCTACCCCTTTAGATACAATGCATAATGTTATGGTAAGATTTTGCCCGTTATGAGAAAGAGCCTTGAAGTTCGCTGTATTTCAACATACATCACATCCATTGAACCCTTGGGGATATGAAAGCTTTCTGCTTAATGTGATCAATTCAATTCTGTGCAAATGAGCTAAGAGCAGTCGGAGAAAAATCTGTGGCAAAAAAGGAGAAGCAATTTATAACCACAATGGTCATCTAATTTGATTTTTAGATATATATCACACACATCCAAAGCGCAATATTCCCTCAATTAGGGAGCTGATTGGTGAAGCTCCCCAAAGTGGGCGTGAGGAGCTTGTAAGTTTGAAGGCTATACTTTCTGAATGCCAAGGGTCCTGCTGGCATTCCACAGGGAATGCTCTGTTCCACGCCAGCTGAGTTTTAAGGGTCTGCCGCCGTGTTGGAGACCACAAGAGAAAGACCTGCTATCTGGCCCAGATAAATGCCAGTGTCATAAGCCATGATGTCACCTGCCAAGTTATGTGGATTTACCATGTCTCTACAAACCGAATTTGCCTGGGTAACACGGTTAAAGAGATGATTCTGTTCCGGGCACCGGGTGCCTCTCCAACTTCTTAGCCACTCAGGGATAAACACCAAGGCTACATGTGTCCTACAGTTCCGACGTTTTTGTTTACATTAACAGGTAAACTACTGACTGCCAATCCAACATTTTTTATTAACTGTTTTGTGTATAAAATGCTTCACAGCATGTGCAACAAGCTTTAATTAAGAATATAGAACATTTAAATGCACCCAGAGAAATAAATTAATTATAATATGACTGAGAGAACTCATAAAAAGCATCAAGTTCTAATAGAATTCAGAATCAGGATTAAAAGTATTGTAAAAACTGATAGAATCTCAAGAAAAACAAACAGTACATATTTTAACGGATATTTTGTATCCCTCTTTTTTCTTCTCATAAAATATGAAATGAAATGTCTAAAACTGCATAAGTTGTTACTGTAATATATGTATATATAAAACCTCATCCAGCCAATATCCAAGAAGATTGCAAAAAATGTAAAAAGGGAGTAGTCTAAAGAGTATTTACTAACAGAGTTCACTTTATAATTAATTTTTACATTTTCTTTTATTATTTAGTATCTACATATGTAGTGTTTTATCAACAATTACATGTAGCAACAATTAAACAATATGAATAAATAATTAACACGTTAAATATGAGAGGAATTAACTGTAGCTTCCTAGCTCATCTGAAGGGCAGGTGTTACCTGTGTTACATTAATTGTTTAGGAATAATTAAAAGCTTTCAGCATGTATTCATCAGTTTGTTTTTTGTGCTAATGAAATGTTTAGGCACTGAACAATTTAGACATGACTCAAAGGCAGAGGTGGGTAGAGTACCAAAAATCTGTCCCAAGTAAATGCAAAAGTACTTATGGAAATATTTACTCAATGAAGAGTAAAAGAAACAATCCCAAAAGTTACTTGAGTAAGAGTAAAAAAGTATCCGATGGAAAAACTACTCAAGTATCTAGTAACTAGTTACTTCTGATCTGATTGATATGAAGCGAAAACCTTGAATTTCAAACTATTTGGAAAGCTCCCACACACCTCTCCTTGAAAGTCTCTTTGTTTTGTTTATATGAAACATAGGCTGAAATAAAGTAGCCTATCTCAGTCCTGTGATGGGCACAATAACTGTCATTTGCAATAAAATTTCAAACACACCAAGATGTTTTTTCTAACTGTTAACTCTGTCTATGGGCACTTTGGACAAATAGCTGTAAGTTAAAATAATACATGACTATAATAAGTATAAGTAAATTATATATATATTAGTGCTGTCAAGCGATTAAAGTTTTTGATCTAATTCATTACATGGTGTGGTGATTAATTAATCTAATTAATCGCATTTAATCACACATACATACGGACGTTACAAATACAAGCCTATAACTTAGGGTACAGTGGTCATGACATTTTTAGCACTGACTGAACCAAACCTCTGAATTAGGTTACAGTATATGACAGTAAGATTTGATACAATTCCTCGTTTCTCAAACACACCCAGCCGCCATTATCATCGCTATTTCCAGCCTTATTCAGAACCAGATCACCCAAGCTGCCTCTCCTACATCTCCCAGCTCTTTCACACATATTATGGCCACAGCGAAGAGACTCCACCCCTCTGGAGGTCTGGAGAGAGCTAATGCTGAAGCTACTAATGCTAGGTGCAGCTGCGCTCCGAAGCTGAAACGGGAGACGCGCGAGTGTCGTTTCCAAAAGGCAAATATTGCCATTCAGAGTCAGAATCGGCGAAAAACAATCACAAGGCACGGGACAACTTGTTATTCGCCATTTTGGCATTTTTTTCTTCCAAATCTCACAAGCTTACTCGCATGCTGTGAACTGAACTGCGCTCTCTGGCTGCTCACGCAGCAGAGATTTGCGAATATGAAGTATTTTTGGTCTGCCTTAAAGCGTTAATTGCGTAAAAAATATTAACGCGTTATGTGATTAATTAATCTAATTAAATGTAAATGTAATTAAACCGTTAAATTCCCAGCCCTAATATATATATAAATATTGATTAATGGTGTGAACGAATAATATGCTGGGTTAAGCAACTCTTCCTTTTAAAAGCAGTCTCCTTTAAAAACATTTATTTAATTTATTCGTACATTTTAAGTACATGCATTCATTAGATAGGAGTACATTAAAATGCAATGACGTTTTCATTTTGTACATGTTGTGCACTTAACATTAGGTGAAGTGTCACAAATAAAACCTTTAGTGAAGTGTACGAATTTGTGTCTCACATCCCAGTATGCACCTCAGTTTATTTCGATTTTTGGAAAATGGATATAAAAACATGCAGAAGTTTAGAATGAACGTTCACAAGATATTTGTCATTGCTTGCACAAGGAAAAACATTCGGACAGTGTGTGAAATATGGTGCTATAAGGTCAAAGGGCCCATAGTTACCAAATTACCATTAATAGGGTTCAAATAGGCATCATATTGACATTTACCGCTACATGTTTTTTCAGGTTGGAACTGAAATTTTTGTACGCAGCGATGTCGCTTTTTTGGTGCACACTGCCTGCATCACATTATGAAACTGTTCTTTCTCACATCTTGAAGTGAAAAAATAGAGTTGATTTGAGGCCACGGGTGATCTGCCCCCGATAACACACACACATCTCCTCTGCATCAGCCATAATCTTTCTAAACATGCGCTGAACTTAAGCGGGAGACGCGAATCAGACTCTCGCGAAGCAGACTCTTCAATATCTTGTGAGACTTCAGATCAAGTCAAGTAAACGAATAATATTTTATTTATCTTATATTTACTACAATTTTGTCAGTAACGGAGGAACGCCATCAAATGAAGCGAAGTAAAAGTAACGTTTTTTTCACTAAAAATGTATTCAACTAAAAGTAAAAACACCTATCTTTAGATATAATCGTTACCCCAAAAATGTACTCCAGTAAATGTAACGAATTAAATGTAATATGTTACTACCCACCTCTGTAAAAATGTTAGCCAAACATTCTACTTCATTAATTCAATTTAATTTGTAATTGTTTATTTTTTTTCTTCCCCTTGGTTCTCTGATTATGCTTTCATTAAGGTTTACAAATATTCACAGTTAAAAATGATTAAAAAGCACATTCCTACGAGATCCCACATTTCTTTCATTTACTAACAACTGTTGATGACACCCGTATAATAAAAAAACTACAAAAATAAGGTATTGAGTGTTTATTTGTTTTCCCTTTATACTGCAGAGAAATTCATTCCTGTTGTGACATCATTCCAAGTGTTGCAAGACTTCTGAGTGTTGCAGAAGATGACAGACTGATTCTTCGACAAGAAACTTTCCATAATTGGTGTTTTTGCACCCCTAGTGTGGCCGGGGGTCACAGCAGCACAGCGGGACCCTTTCTCTCCGAGAACAAAAGGCCACAGGGAGTTCTCTTCTGCTTCGATTCATCGCGTGGCAGCCAAGCAGGTGTCTGTTCCTCCTGTAATCCTCTGCCTCTCAGTTTGGAAAGGGCATGACTTTTTCAGACAAAAACATGTAGGGCAAGAGATAAACTGCCCTCAACAGCTTTGTTTCATGTACTTCACTTTGTCCATCACACCGCCCCACACACCTGTTAAGCATCTGTGGCTGCTTTCCCAGATGCAGAAGTATAAAATCCTGGAATGGGCTGAATACCAGCAGTCTTACATTTTAAAACTAGGCTTAATTCAAACCTAAGAAATTGTATGTATGCATGTGGAATGGTATTTTTTTAGCTATGTTTTCACTGTGAAAATTAAGAATAGGAAGAATAGGAAAGACTTTAAAGGGTAATGAATGTGAAAAACTGTGATTAAAAGCAGTGTTGACCTCTGGCGCCACTCAGTCGGATCAAGTGGCTGGAACAGATATAATAAAAATTTTTCATTTGTATTGTTGTTGTTGTTGTTGTTGTTGTTATTAAAATCAATAGTAATATTAATCTACACATTTTAATGCACAATTACTGTTTATTTGGTGAATTCAACATGGGATGGGGCAGCTGATGGCCTACTGGTTAGGGCGATCAAAAGGTTGTGGGTTTGAATGCCAGGACTGCTAGTGGCACCACTATAGTACCCTGGGCAAGATACCGTTCCCACATACTGCTCCCCAGGCGCTATGTTCCTGGCTGCCCATTTGGTGAATGGATTAAAGATTAAATGCAGAAGAAGAATTCCACACTGTGTGCTGTAGTGTATTTACGTTTGTCTGAATGATCATTACATTTAAACTAAATGTTAAATTAAACAAACAGACATATTTAAGCTTGTTCCTTCTGTAACACACACACACACACACACACACACACATATAC
>JBBMFX010086007.1:0-10111 GCA_037832545.1 Rhabdalestes septentrionalis
CCATGTCTACCCTAAAGTGAACTAGAATGCAGGAAATTGCATCTAAGAAATCCAAAATTTTCGGGGGGAGGACCCCCTCACACCCCTCTGGGCTAATACCCGGATGCTCACTGTGTCTGGCTCCACCTCTGCCTAGAACCCTGCAAACAGCCAAGATATGTGGCTTAAAGTCCAAACTGCAGTCTCTCTCGCTATGCTTCTTCCCCATGTTCCCCTCTACATGTGCTCGGCGCCCATCTTTTTATCCTGCACCGGCTGGCCTCCTGACCAATCGATCGCTGCCGCAGGTGGGACTCACCGACGACCCCGCACACTATCAATGACACTGCCTGAGTAAAATTAGGTCCAAACAACACAACAGGTAAGGCAAAAAAATATGCTAACATAATAACCCAAATAAGCAAAATAAACAAATAAACAACCCCAGTAAGTGCAGACACAACATTAGCAGCAGGTCCTAATTCCTGTACGTTGTGAGGTGACCTTGAAATGATTCAATTAAGACAAAATCAAAGAGTTAACAAGGCGAGTGCAGTCCTCTAAACTGAATCTAACTAAATCAATAAGGATTCCTTGGTGTACAGCAAAGAGTGGTCACTGTGTGCTTTTCAACTCCCATCTCTTTTGCTTGTCCACATTCAGAGAAATGTTGTTGACACTGTACCAGTGTGTTAGCCATTGCACATATTCTCTGTGTACTGCCTCATCAGTCCCACTGATCAAACCTAATTCAGTCATGCCATGTCATGTCATCAGCAAACATGATGATATGGTTTGAGCTGTGCACTGATGCACAGTCATTGGTTAGCAGCATGAACATAAGGCATGGTAGTATTTAATTGTTTCAAATTCAATCTTATTTATGTAGTCCTTTTAACAGCTGGTGTTGTCGCAAAGCTGTTTTACAGAATCCAGCTCCGAGCCCCTACAGAACAAGAAATGCAGCAGGGAAAAAGAAACCTTGTGAGAAAAAAAGATTCGAAAGAACCCATCCTTCCCTTGTTGAGCCATCGAGTAAGAGAGATATTTTATTGAGATAACAAACCAAAAAAGGCCTTCATGTACAGACTCAATCACTGTTGAACAGTTGGCAGTCTGTGGCTAACATAGTAGGTAAAGTTAGTGTCCGTACTTTTATGTTTTGTTGCAAAAAGTTTGATGAGAATTTTGAGGGTCTCCTGTTCACAGTAACGAACAATAGTCTCCACTGGAGCAATAAGAAGCAGTTACTCTTGGAAGAGAAAGTAGGAGCATTCCCTGACCATCCTAAGAAGCTGAACCAGTCTAGGACACTTGGTAGCACAACAATGGCAGATCGGGGATAAAGTGCTGACCTGGAACCTCAATGGTGTTTGACAAGGCTAGATGGATGGGCAGCAGTTCCCCTTAGAGAAAATAAGTAAAAGAAAGGGATGCAAGACAATTAAAAGAACAGAATAAGCTCTGTATAAGTTTAAAGGGTATATATCTTAAAACTGTGTTGAGTGCAAAATGAAGCCTAGCAAAAAAGGGCTTAGCCACACATGTTACTTATGTCCTGGAAATGGCCTTGAATTTTCTGAGCATGCACAAACTTTGTGGCTTTGAAGTCATTGATGCTTTGAAGGTCAAAATGTGTGGGGGACAAACATTCAGCCTCATATTCTTTGAACCAATAACAGTAAATGTAAATGAAATATATGATGAAACTTCTATTGCTAATGGCATACTTTTCATTTATTTAATTACACAGAGCACAAATAAATCTAAACATACTTTTACAAAAATCACTCTGCCTTTCTTGTTTGAAGACCATATTAAATTAAGAAAATGTATGTCTGGGAAAAAAAAAACTTTCAGGAAAATTCATTACATATCATTCACTGTTAAAATCTTATTGTGAACTTCTAAATTCAAAACATGTGAACAGTAAAATACAATTAAGAGAGATCTTATTCAGAAACACAAAACACTGAGGGCCATATGAATTTGACGAGACTGCATCCACAAATTGCTGCCACCTTCTGGTGAAATATAAAATAGCTTTTTGTATTCGTGTAATTTACTCCCACACAGGAGGAGGACATGCATTTAAGCTGTCCTTTTTTGTTAGTTTCCCCTATGCAAAAGGGGTAAGCTTTTATCCAGCAGTCATCTGAGACATCAAATTACAAGATAACCAATAAATAAGCAAAGTAATTGTGATTCCTACTGATTCGTCAGTTTGTACAGTTAACCTCCTGGGAATATAAGCTAAGAACATCTAGCATAAAATAAGATGTATTGTTTTATATTCTTTGTATACTGGATATGAAAATGTAACCTATATAACCTATATAAAACATTAAATTAATACATTAAATAAGTTAAAGTGATCTGAAATGTGTCAGGGGTAATCTGTAAGAAAATTTGCACATCAGAGCTTCAGAAATGTGTCATTTCTTATGATGGCCACTATTACGGTATATATCTTTTAACATGCTGATCATTCCTCTTTTTATATGTTTTTTAAATCATATGGTTGTCTCATTGTACTTTATTCAGAAGAGTCAAAATAACCTCACAGGAAACCTACGCTGACCTAAAACTCCTAAAACAAAGCCATCGGGCTGAAAATTCAAAAATACCAAAGAATTTTTAGTGAGAAAACAGATTCATTCTTGAAGAGCCTGACTGAAAGATTTGACCTGATAAGACCACCCTGAAGGCCTTTCTGAACCACTTGTAGAAGAAAGCATACACCATTGGGTTGCAGGTTGAATTCAAAAGGCCAATCCAAGCCAACATATCAATCATCACTGGAGGAATAGAGTAACTGATGAAAGGATCGATGACATTACAGATGAAAAATTGTGTCCAAAGTGTCAGGAAAACTCCCAAAACCACAGCCAGGGTTATGGTGGCTTTTCTTTCCTCTTTGGTTAACACTGACTGTGTGTTGCTTTTATATTTAGAGTCCTGAATAGATTTTGCTTGCTTTTGTGCAACACAGAATATTTTCCTGTATATGAAGAGCATCATGATGCCTGGAATATAGAATGAAAGAACAGAGGAAGCAGTGCTGGAAGCTGCACTCTGAAACAAAAAACAGCCTCCTTCACATGCAATGTTCTCATAGTAAAACTCTTCAATGCCCAGAATGTTGAGCTCCAAATATATAATTCCAAAACCAGCCACAATAGAAATGCTCCAGCAGATGGAAATCATGATCATTGTGGCAGAGTTGGTGATTTTACTATGATACAGCAGGGGGTGACACACAGCAAAGTATCTGTCAATGGAAATGAAGCACAAATTTATAATGGATGCGGTGCACAATGTGATTCCGAGGCCAGTGTGTATTTTACAGAATAAAGCGCCCAAATACCAGCAGCTCTCCACAGAGCGTATCATTGTAGCAGGCATAAAAAAGCCCCCCAGCAGGAGATCAGTCACAGCCAGAGAGACAGTGAGGTAGTTAGTCGGTGTGTGGAGCTGCTTAAAGTGAACAACAGTCAGAATGACAAAGAGGTTGCCAAATACTGTTAAAATCACCACTGAACCAAATAGAAAGTAAAGTGACAACCTCAAGTGCAGTGGATAGACAAGCCTCGGACAAGATCCATTTACAAATTCATAGCAAAGAAGAGTGATGTCCACCGTCTGAGCTTGACTTAAATTCATTTTGAAGCCCAGCAGCTGAGATGTTTTCTTCCTGAAAAGATACCACATCAAACAAGATATAATACCACAGTGTGTATCAAAGAACCAACTTTACAATTCCAAAAGCCAACAATTTTTTTCCCTCAGTATAAGCATTACTATCTAGTTTTTGTGAGCTGCTAAAATTCATGTTTCAGAAACTTTTTCTGCCAATAACCTGTGATATTGGAGGGGGTGACAGGTGGCATAATAGGGATCTACAGAAATTGCATTATGATGTAGACTAGAGACAGAACGAAAGGAATTACACTAGGAGGCATCACAGCCCCTCCAACAGGCAGGATGGCCACAGCCAGAGTGAGAGTGAGGTAGTTAGGCAGTGTGTGCGGCTGCATGAAGTTAGCAATGGTTTTGATTACCTGAGGGTTCCTTGAACCTGTAGAATAAAACATACTTTTTTTTTTTTTCCACACTCAGCATTGCATGGTAATTCAACACTGCAGTTTGAAAGTTCACACTGACATTATAATCACAGTTATCATTTTGCTTAATGTTTTATAACCATGTTAAACATTCACATTGTCAGATCTTACCTCTGTTTGCATAGTGAATGAATCCACAGGGTGGTCCGCATTTATAAAGTACTGCCCTTCTTGTCACATGATCATGGTTATCCCAAGATAACACCTTGACTGAAAAACATGATGTCACGCTCAAAAAAGATACTAAACAGTCATTGATGTGACTCCTTCACTAAAATTCAGGGAAACATAATGGTACCATGTTCTACTGAAGTTATTTTTAAGGGTTTTATTTTCTTGCACTGATTTTCCACACCTATACCTGTCTCCAGGCTTTATATTTTGTAAAAATACTTCTTTGAATAAACAAACAGCCAGTAAAGGGAACATGAGCTGGAGCCGGACAGCTTATTTTTCAAAGAAATGAGAAATAATGCTTCATACATTAGTTGAAAGTTGCTCTGAACTTAAGTTGCCGTGACGTATGTTAGGTATGCAGGTGAATTCTTATGGTGAAGCAAGCTTTTAAAAAGTGGTCCACTGTTCAGAGACAAAATATAGGTTTTAACCCAACTATGCTTTAAGTTAGCTTAATAAGAAACTATTCTTTTATGGCTTATGTTTAGGGAACGTATTTTAAATATATATTTCAAAGCATCGATTAATTCGAGATCTTTTAGATTTGCAGGTGATTCGATATTTGCAGAGGAAAACACAAATATGATACACTACTGATCATAAAAAATATTTTATGATATACATAAAATATACATATTTTCCTCTGAGGCATGGCACAATGCCAAGTCAGCTACAGTCACCAGGGGGAGGCATAGAGCTGCTATTGAATAATTAGTTGTGATCGATGATACGTTTTCTGGCACCTTCCTAAATGAAACACACGCTCACTCCATTGCTCAGTCTTAGAGCTTCACAGTTCTGCCATCAGACTGGCCTCTGTCTGGGACCGATTAAATTTGCTCTGAGACTGAATAGCCAGCTATGTCAATGCTATGGATCATTAAAAGTAAAGGACCTCTTTCCACAGTGAAGTGTTATGCAGCTGTCATCACTAGACTCATGATCCTGTTAAGAGGCCTATTCAACTGGGCTGTTCTCCATTTGCATGTGAAGTATCCATTCCAGGCTGCTATGGTGCTCCTTCGCCTGCAACCATCCCAAATTTCATCCGCTCTATCCTGGCTAAGGACCTGTAATTTCTCCTGAAACTTTTCAAACATCCACTGCCAGTTTTGCATGATGAGCATCCAATGTTAAGACCCCAGTGCTGGGAATCTTTTGTGAGATCTCAAAGCTGGGCCGTGTTACTTTTACCTCTTTTGAGTCAAATTTTCAATATTTTGATCTTTACGAGATATTTACTAAGCAAATGGCACAATGACCATTTAATTCATCTCACCAACCACAAATTACTTTCTCTTTGCCAGAGGTATTTTCCCTTATTGACTACCAAGGTCTAATTAAGAGCACAGAAAGCGCAGTTGATGTTAGAGGAACATGTCTGGCAGGTTTTATAGCTACCACCATTACACTGAGCTTGGCAAGCTCATCTTCCTTGTTTTTCCAAACAGGGTGAATGCTGATTGGCTCCATATCATTTCCGTATGCTTTTCAAATTTTATATGGAATTTCAGTGCTGTCACAGTCCTACTGACTGTCCTTACTAGGATGACTGAGGGCCACTTTTTACTGGAAGTTTTAATCAGGGTTTCTCTCTCCTTTGTTTATCTGAGTAGGGGTGGTAGAGGCATAGATGGTAGGATACTTGCCTCTGGACCAAGAAGTCATGGGTTCAAACTCTACCATCAGCAGACCTCCGCTGGGTTCCTAAGCAAGACCCTTAATTCCGATAGTTCGGGAGACTGTCCCTGAAAGTCATTGTGGATATCAAAAAGTTATTTCATTTCCTTTTGGCACAATGCTAAGAGCTGTCAGATTGGTTTGTGCATTTCCAAATAAAATCTTAATTTCTGTTTTGTTATACCCTGTACAACCTCATCAGGAGTTTCAGTTTGTTTACGCAGGGTGAACCTTTATAGAGGGTGGCAAGGAATCTGATGGGTATGAAAGCCGGAAACCTAAGGAGCTCCTGGGAATGACATGTCCAACATAGAGGGTCATCACTCACCTCCCTAGCAGAAGTCAGTACCGTTTATTGGTACCAACACGCCATTTAATGCACCAGTTTGTACCAATAAATAGGAGGGTTGCCACACTTCAGATTTCAGTGGAGAATCATTAACAATCATGACAGCATACATGATGGAAACCATGTGAAGAAGATCTTGATCTCATAGCTACAACAGAGTTTCACCCTGATCCGGATGGACGATGAGTACAAGGACTTAGTATGGCCAGATGGCTACTGGTCGCATTGGCGACCCAAAGACCAAGTGTTGGATATCATTGGTGGAAAAGGATATCGAGTTGAATATCAGGGCTTGGCTAGCTAGAGGCATTCTGGAATTGGCTGAGAGGCAACTAAAGCCAGAAAAGGCTTAAGTGGTGATTACCATGGAGGCAAATACTTTAGGAATTGATGGAGAAGGAGAAAGTTATCTTTAAAGAGGTTCAGGGCAAACTGATTAGGGAGGCAGGCAGTGCCTAATATTGTAATCCTGTTATCACACTGATCAGTTTCCCAGGTGAAAATTTCTCCAGGTTCCTGGAATGACTGTGGCTGACTGTTCGATATTTGACCCTGCTAAATCCGTGCATGGATACTGAAGGGCATTTTGCCATGTCAGGGGATTTAGAGAAGACTTTTGACTACTTTCCCTAGGATGTCCAGTTGAGTTGCTGTGGAAATATGGGGTGCCAGGTTTGCAGGTTCTTGTAAGACAGTAGTGAGAACAGTGTTGGCATTTTTGGCACTAATTCAAGCTCATTTCCCACAGGAGATGAACTACCAAATCTGTCTTCTGTAATTTTATGCATTTCTAGAATAACATTTGATTTTAGGTGCAGGTTCCCATGGATAACATTGGGATTGCATCTCTGCTTTTTGCAGATGTAGTGGTTAGGTTTGCCTCATCAAGATGTGACCTGCAGCCTTCATTGGTTGGTTTACGACTCAGTGTGAAGCGGCTGGGATGAGGAAGACTTACCTCAAGTCTGAGGACAGGGTTCAATGCAGGAAAAAGTTGGACTTGTTGAGAGTGTGATAATTTGTCAATTAGAGATATTTATGTTGCTCTGAGTCTTGTCCATTGGTGAGGCTAAAATGAAGTGAGGATTTGGAGTGGGCGTAGTATGTAATGCAATTTGCATGGAACTTTAAAGAAGGGTTTTAGAGAGCCAACATACCTGGCCTTCTGCCTTTGACAGAAAGATGTCAGAACGCATATTGCATCATAGTTTGCTGCTTATAGTGCAGCTGAAGATGTTTGGTATATTTTTTTTATTATTTGTAAGTTTCTCTCTTTTCTTTACCAAAGATTTTCTAAAAATACTCAGTACCCTTTTCTAACAAATACATTTACAGTATTTTCACCATTTGAGTACCTTTTATTAGAAAGGAAATGTCATTTAAATGTGTGTCTTATTTTTAATCTCTCTTGTTAACATTTATTACATTGTGGAGTTCTCATTTTATTTTGTTTTAGAAACAAACAAAATATCATAAGAACTGCACTAAAACTCTTGCCAAGGTAAAAAGCTGAGTTATTTAACCACCTCTTTAAATAACAAGTGTTCTCCTTCATAAAAGAAAAGATGAAAAATTTAAGTGAATGTATCCCTCCAATGCTTTCACAATACTCTAAATAACTGACAACAATTAGCCCAAAATCAAACAACAGTTATTTAGTGATTTTTTCATTGTTAAAACAGATTAATTCTTGAAGAACCTGGCTGAAAAATTTGACCTGATAACACCATCTTGAAGGCTTTTCTGAACCACTTGTAGAAGAAAGCATACACCACAGGGTTGCAGGTCGAATTCAGATAGCCAATCCAAGCGAAAGTATCAATCAATATTGGTGGGATCAAGTACCCAATGAAAGGATCGATGACATTGCAGATAAAAAATGGGGTCCAAAGTGACAGGAACACTCCCAAAATCACAGCCAGAGTAACGGTGGCTTTTCTCTCCTCTTTGCTTAACACTGATTTGTTGCTTTTACACTTCGAGTCCTGAATAGATTTTGCTTGCTTTTGTGCAACACGGAATATTTTCCTGTATATGAAGAGCATCATGAGACCTGGAAGATAGAAGGAAAGAAAAGATGAAGTGGTGCTGGAGGCCGCACTCTGAAACAGCACACAGCCTCCTTCACATGCAATGTGGTCATGGTAAAAATCTTCAATGCCCAGAATGTTGAGCTCCAAAAATATAATTCCAAATCCGACTGCTATAGAAATGCTCCAGCAGACAGAAATCATGATCATTGTGACAGAACGGGTGATCTTACTGTGATACAGCAGGGGGTGACACACAGCAAAGTATCTGTCTATTGATATTAAACACAGATTTATAATGGATGCAGTGCACAATGTGATAACAATGCTGTTGTGTATTTTACAGTATAAAGTTCCAAAATACCAGCAGGTCTCCACAGAGCGTATCATAATTGGAGGCATCATAATGCCCCCCAGCAGTAGATCAGTCACAGCCAGAGAGAGTGTGAGGTAGTTAGTCGCTGTGTGGAGCTGTTTGAAATGAACAATAGTCATAATGACGAAGAGGTTACCAAACACTGTTAAAATCACCACTGAACTGAGAAGCAAGTAAAGTGACACCTTCAGGTACAGTGGATACACTAATTTTGGACAAGATCCATTAACAAATTCATAGCAAAGTGGGGTCATATCCACTGGCAAAGCTTGGCTTGAGTTATGTCCAGTCTCTGTGGAGATTTTTCTTCCTGCGAATATATTAGAAGAATAACTTTATTACAGTGCATCAAACACTAAATCTGAACAACAATTCGAAAATAAAAAAACATTGGGAATATATATATATATTTTTTTTTTTCTATGTTAATATTATTTGAATATTTTTATAGGTTTTTTTTTTGTTTCTGAGACTTATTTACCTGTCACTGCATTAGACATAATATCAATCTGACATCAAAAAACATGACAAAAGTGATTTGATTTAAAAAAAAGTATATTTTTAAGTGTATTTTAAGTGTATTTTGTCTTTCCCTTGGAAAAACAAAGTTAATGTATAAACCACTGATTGATTAATGGCAGAAAAGAAGATTTCGGGTACAACATTTTGACATAGTTATGAAAAAGCTAAATAATGTTCATATCTATTATGCACTACAATCAGAAATACATTGCTTATAATCAACTCAGCAATTTGCTGATGTTGATGTGTGCTGAAATAATATTAAAATCACACACAGGACAGTTGTATGTAAAATGTGCACCTGTCAGATCTTACCTCTGTTTGCACAGTGAATAAGGGCAACATATTTATAAAACACTGCCCTTTCTAATCACATGGTCATAGTCATCCCATGATAACCATCTGACTAGTAAGCATGATGTCACTTTCAGAAAAAAAAAAACTATTAACAACTGAACTGCTGCGGGGCTGCTAATCTCAATTCACTGAAAAATCTTAAGAATCTTAGTAAGCAACATTTTCATTTTGAAACTTTTGACTGACACCTTGTATTGACTCCACCAATTTTACTTTAGTTTTACAATAAATACTATCAAGCAATGAAAGAGATGAAAAAAAATTCATTGCAAGACAATAGAATCTTGTCATTACAGGTGTTTCACTACTTTGTACCAGGCCTCATTAATAAATAAATAAATAAATAAACAAATAAAACATAAATGAGCAGTGATTTTAAATGGTATTTGAGTTTGATTTATTAAAAACAAGTGATTCAGGCATGACAAAATAGGGCCTATTGGTAGTCGTTTTTTGTTTGTTCTGTGTCAATGAAATGCAGACAAAGAAATCAAAAGATTTACATTTACAGCATTTA
>JBBMFX010086016.1:0-10111 GCA_037832545.1 Rhabdalestes septentrionalis
CTCTAAATCCTCACTATCTCATTCTGGGGATCTCTCAGTCAGTATTGATGGTGTGCTGGTAAAGCCCGCTCCAGTTGGCAGGAACCTTGGTGTGCTCTTTGATTCCTCACTTAATTTTGAGCTGCATAATAAGTCTCAAAATCAGGTTTTTATTACCTCCGCAATATCGCTTGTTTACGCCCATTCTTGTCTAGCAGTGACACTATTACTCTAGTCCACATCTTCATTATGTCTTGCATTGATTATTGCAACTCTCTGTTCATCGGCCTCCCTAGCAAAACATTACAAAGATTACAGTATATACAAAACTCTGCAGCCAGAGTTCTTACAACACACTAAACGCTCCGCCCACATCACCACAATCCTCTCTCAGTTACACTGGCTACAAATTCAAGGCTTGAATCAAGTTTAAAGTTTTACTCCTCACTTTTAAAGCACTCCACAGCCTTGCTCCTCCCTACCTTGCACAACTCCTGACTTCCTACTCTCCCTCTCGCTCTCTAAGATCTTCTTGCACTAACATTCTTCTGGTTCTATGCACTAGACTCACCACACTTGGTGGGAGGTCGTTCAGTGCCATGGCTCCCAAACTCTGGAACTCCATCTCCTCTTTTAAACGTGATCTCAAGACCTTTCTGTTCAATTAACATTTCCCTTCCACCATGACAATGTAATACGGCTTTGTGTGTGTGTATCATATATATATATATTTTTTGTTGTTTTTGTTTTTTGTTTTCCTTCCTTGTTATGGTAAAGCGTCCTTGGGTTTGTGAAAGGCGCTAAATAAATGTAACTTATTATAATTATTATTATTAATTATTATCTCGGGATTCGTATGTAGGTTAAACATGCTCGAGTCACGGTATGAAATTCCACTTAAATAGAATTAAGAGTTTTACCAAACATCAAGAGAACAGAACATTACTACAGTTGTACAATATGGACACCCTCTTGTTTATTTACAGATAAGGTTTTAAAGTGCTTTGGCAGGTCTGTAAATCACTGAATGGTTAGAGACCAAACTAAACAGCAGCTTTTGGCTGCGGCACAAAACTGGACAAAGCTGCCAAAAAGGTTTTTGATGAAAATCTTTCAGAGTCTTATCTAATGCAGGTTTCTCCACCCACATCTCTGCAGGCAACAGGTTTACTGCGGCTCATGGTCGGCTCCTGCTGGTGAGCGCGTGGGTGTATGCCCTTGTCTTCGCCTGTTCTCCGCTGGCTCACTGGGGTGAATATGGACCCGAGCCGTATGGGACGGCCTGCTGTATCGACTGGCGCTCGTCCAACCAGCATAGTGTAAACCGCTCATATATGGTGGCCCTGTTTGTTTGCTGCTACCTGCTGCCCTGCATTCTCATCCTAGCCTCCTACACAAGCATCCTTTTCAAAATCCGCGCCTCCAGGAGAACCATGGAGCAGCACATGCCCGCGCCAACACGTCTGAACAACATCCACACCATCATTGTTAAGGTGAGGGAAGATTATACTCAACTCCGCTTAACTACTTGAAACCCAGGGCTTATTCACTTATTAACATCAAGTGATTTAAACACAAACAGCACAAATAAAATATTACCATCTCTCAACAAATGGATGTTCCCCCAGTTTATGTTGACTCTCGAGGTGCCAGACGTCATGCTGAGCTTTGTTTGGTGTTCTTATGTAACCTAGAACCAAAGTTGTAAATAACATACTAGGCAATAAGAAATGCTACTGTTTTTTTTTTTTTATAAAGCCATATGCTAATGCCCATACAGAAAAAAAATTAATAAATTGCACTTCCTCAACAGACCACAAATGAGGTGACTGGCCCAGAATAAGTAAAGCAAATAAACTTACTTTAAATTTCGGTATGAAAACGTTAGGGTGATTCTAACAAATTTACATAGTTAGAATAATAATTTTCTGTAGATATAAAACAAGCTTATTTACTACTCTATTTCTTTTCAGCAAATAGGCAAAGCAAATCTTCAGAACACTGAATACATGCTTTCCTTCATCTTTTCATAAGATTCAGATCATCCAGAACTGTTGTCTTCTCAGATAAACCTTGACACACCACCACACCTATCTTCCAAACTTTCACTGACTTGTTGTAAAGAACCACATGCAGGTTAAAAGATCCTCTGCTCACATATTAACCACCTCGCTTTATCGTTCTCAGTTTGATCTTCTTCACACCTGTAGACCTAATCACACTCTCAGATCTTCCTCAGTAAGATGGCTCACTATCCTCTTTCTGTTTTTAAATGCAATCACGTCTATTTTCATGCAACCTCAATTCTGAATTTACCCACAGTTATGCCAGGACCTCTGTGATGTCGTTGTCCCTAATTTTATACTGTGTTTCTGTTCTGCTCTTCTGTTCTGTGTGTTCTTTCTCTGTTTTGTTACTAGGAATTCGAATGTCCTATTGAAATTTGGCACAATTCCAACACCAAAATATTCAGATTTTTTATCAGTTGATCAGGGGTTGAGTCTTGATCATTTAAAAACAACTTTTTTGTTGTTGAGTTGTCTCTGTGATATAAAGGGAGAGAATGTATGGTCAAGTCTCCCTTAAAATATGTGTCGGAGAGTGAGTCTGTGATGTAATGCTATGTATGCCAAAAAGGAATAAAATGCGCGGAAACACAAATGTAGAAAAACAAACGGAAGCAAACCACACAACAGACTCGTCAACAGACTTAGACACTAATGAGAATCAGTGTTTGTGGCTTAATTAAAAATAATCAGCCTGTGAACATGCCTATAAATTCAGCCCCCCTTTGCGTGATTCATCAGTAAAATTCTAAGCAATGAATGAAGAGAATAAAAAAATACTAAGAATAATTTTTTTTAACAAGAATGATTTTGTTAATAGAACTGAGTATTGAGTATCTCCAGGTACTAATTCTACAGCAATTGCACATTTTCACAGAAAAGCATCTAGTAATGTCTGTGACTGTGTGTTTCCTCTGTTGCTCCACCTGACCTCAAAGGATTCTCAAGTTTTATTAAGTCAAATGAGAGGTGGGGTTTCCTTTGAGAAGAATGCTGCTCTTTGTCTTTGGAAGAGCTTCTGGCAGATTATAATGGATGGAAGATGGGATCTTGTTGAAGCGTTGTGTTTAGACGAGTTATCCCTCTCTTCACCTCTGGTGTTCATCCTCAGTCATCGTTATTGTAAAGTGTCCGCAGGAAAATGACCTCCTCCTATAATGAGACGCGGACAATCACAGTAAATAACCTGAAACGCAGGGAGCAGACTTTGAGAAATCGCCCTTTTGCGCTTAATATAAATCACAATAATAGGTTCATGATCTTGACCAGCTCAGGAGGTCATGAAGTGAAAAATATTATGAGAACTCCTGATAAAACACCAGCTAAAAGACTTGGATAAATATGAGGTTCTCAGCCAGCAAACCATCATTTCTACAAAGAGACTGGGGAGATTGCAGGGACTAGGTTACAGTAGAATATAGTTACTTCCTGGAAAATAGGTTCTACCAATCTAAATAGGTTTTATGTCTAATTATGGGTTGTCCAGTTTGCTCCACAAAGGCAAACAAATCTCATTGTTTCACAACGAGTATATTTACAGACCATAAGATTATGTGTCTGGTTTATCCAAAAAACCCTTTGCTTAACTGATACTGAGAGAACTCTTGAGTAACACATTTTTCAAATTTTTTTTGTAAATACACAATGCCATTGTGTAGTATCTCACCGTCAAATAAAAAAATGATAAATTCATAATTTTAAATTCTACCTGCTGTTATCTTATTAACATAATGCCCCTTTTCTGGTTAATATTTGCTTGGGACTGTTTCAGGCGTACTGTTAAAATAAGAGTTTTACAATAAACCAGTTTTAACCAGCTTCACCCAAGTCTCACTTGTGTTGCTATGTGGCCCACCACAGGCCATGTCTGCAAATTTGAGGACCACTGGGCTAAAACATAACACTTATATAGCAAAACATATAATTGGCTATTAAACATGATGGGCATGAACATTTCTTCATTTATTTTGTCATTTGCACGAGTTCATGGTTGTTTAATTATCTGCATTGCACCTCAAGCCTTGTGGTCTGAAGCTCTCTCAGGCCCCAGTCAGTCTAATTGTGTTTTCCTTCCCCCATAGCTCAGTGTGGCAGTCTGTATTGGCTTCTTTGCTGCCTGGAGCCCGTATGCTGTGGTGTCCATGTGGGCTGCCTTTGGCCACATCAAAAGTATCCCTCCACTAGCCTTCGCAATGCCTGCCATGTTCGCCAAGTCCTCCACCATCTACAACCCAATCGTCTACCTGCTCCTTCGTCCTAACTTCCGCAAGGTGGTGTGGCGAGACCTTGGTCTGCTGCAGCAGGCCTGTTTCAGATGCTGCACTTGCTCGACTGGCCCCCAGCGCTCCAAACCCATCACGTTGCAGCCCCAGAGAAAACAGCCCAACTCTATCCACAGTAAACTGCCTGGCTGCATGGTGAAAGGAAGCGTATGTGAAAAGTGCAATGATGCCTTTGAGTGCTTCAGGCATTACCCTAAAACATGTCACCTCAACACCATAGACAACAACACTTCATTGCAGAGCCCAATAGCCAGCACAATTCTGCCAGTGTCAATGGACCTGAAACAGCAAACCAAAACCACAAGGAAGAAGTCTTTTCAAGTCAGGGGTTGGGGCAGACGCAGCGCAGAGAATGAACACTTTAAGATCAGCTTGGAAACAATGCCGGGACATGCAAAAGTGGCTTGGCCATAAGGTGCCTGGACATGCAAATGCAACTCAGTTCTCTTTAACATGTTTGATGTTCTTAAAAATGTTTGCCCCTTCGGTTTATTATGTCAAAATGTTCAAATCAGCAGCTTTGTTTGACCCTGAATCTGAATATTATATTCTCTTTCCATTCTGTGACATATTTCTGAAGGGAACACGTTACCAGCAAGAGTGTATTCTCTGTGAAATGTAGGGGGTTTTGGGAAAGGGGAGGTGGGACTTGGGATTTTCAATTAATATTATTGTTCCCCATTTGCTGGTGCAGAGTGACAACATCAAAAATCAAGAGCAGGGCATTACATTGTGATGAAAGCCAGTAAGTGGCCAGCCCGAGACTGGGTTGGTCAGTATACCAACACTGAGGAAAAGCATTGCCAGTTCTGTGCCAGGTGGCAGAGGAAGAAAAAAAAAATACTCTCCCATAATCAGCCGGTATCGGACAGCCCACTAAACCCAACTTTCACACTCAGACTCATCACTTCACAAAAGCATTGACTTGAGCTGGTAAACTCAGTTTCTTGAGCTCTCAAATCTCAATCTTTTCATTAGCACCCATTCTGAGCATTTTTGAGGCACACTTTCAAAACTGCACATATCAATATATCACACACTACACTCCCCCTTCCTCTCTCTGAAATGAATATGGCATTTTGCAAGGCTCAGCACTGTTTTGGTTGAGTGTGCTTTTATTTTACCCATGACCGTGTTGGCCAGTTTCCCCAGTATTTTGTGTCAGATTTCCTCAGTGATTTTGGGGCTTTGCATGATCTGAAGCTGCCTGAAGTGTTATAGTTCAGTTCACAGTGATCATTCTCATCCTCCCCAGAAAGTAAATGCGGCATCCTAACTTTTCAGCGGCCACGTGCTTAAGTCTTGCTTGCATCCGTGGTGAACCAGAGTCAAGCCTTGTTCAACACAGAGTGGACCTGTGATGATTCTTGTTCACCGTGGAGTTGCTTCACAGCCACTGTGAATCAGTAAATCTCCTGCCTCTTGGCTTGCCATAACCTGCTTTGCATTTGGGTACATTATACTGGGTCTCTCGCTTCCCCGAGAAGTCCTAAGTAGCATTCATTGTGTCCCTACTAAAGGGGCGAAACCTGGATTGGGCTGTGTCCCTCTGGGGGTGGGCTCTGTTCAGACTTTGCCTTTGGTCACTCTAGCCAAATCGCAGTACTACTGATGACTGATCTCTTGGACTCCCTCAAATAGAACCTCAAATAGCAGGTAACACTGCTGTTGACACCTGCCCCAGACCTGTGGATTCCTGCCCCCCAGGCTGCAACACCACAAACCACACATTGGCTGACCGACTTGGTTAGTGGAAACCTAGGGGTGAGTAGTTCTGTGTACTGGGACCTCCAAGAGGTTTTCAGTAAGCAGAAGGCCCAGTTTTTACCACCTCACATGATGTATGGCTCTGTCTGGCCCTGAAAGGAAGAGTACATGCAGGAGGCCCTAGTACTTGGTAACCCTAACCCTCCACATTACCAGTAGGGGCTGGATTGAGGGGAATACTGATGGGCTCTCTGTACATGTATTGGTTACTGAGGCCAGAATAAAACATGTGAAGTGACTATTTTAAAAAAGCGAACACACCACAGCATAAGCAGCACAACATTTATTCTCTGTATTTAAGGCATTCACCAAGTGATGCAGCAGGCGGCCAGGAACACAGTGCCTGGGAGCAGCGTGTGGCGGAGCAGTGTGTAGGGAAAGTTACTTGCTTAAGGGTACCTTATAGGTGCCACTAGCAGGCCTGGGAATTGAACCCACCATCATCTTGACAAAGGGCCAACTCCTTGACCACTGGGCCACCAGCTGCTCTGAGAAAAGATAATGGTCAAGGACTATTAATACTTGCTTCTGATGACATCAGCTTTCAAAACAATGCAGCAGACAACCACCTTTCCCAACCTGGACATGCACAGTGCCTAGAACATCATCGGTATCTGTGAAGCCAATAAGTGGCCTTTGTCACCCACTCTGGGCATTACGAATAACTTGTCATGCCTTTTGAACTGATGAATGTGCCAAAAGTTCGTCAATGAGATCTTTAGAGAGGTCTTTGACTGGTACAAGTCGTCTATTTGAATGGATTCTTATTAGTAGTCAGTGAATCCACTGCTTCAGGAGCACCACCTGTGGCTAGAGCTAAAGAAGTCCACTTTCCATGCTCAGTCAGTCACATTTCTCAGGTTTATTGTTACTAAAGTATAACGGACTATGTAGCCCTCTATGGTGAAAGTGGTGATGACCGGTCCATGCACCACCTCAGTCTACCAGGTGAAACTCCTTTTCTCCTGAATTTTAGCACAATAGTGAATGGTGAATAGTGTATAACTTGAAAATGCCTTCTGGTTTGTCCATTTTGTGAACACTTCATCAAAACTGGGCCACAATATGTCAAACATTTTTGGAAATGTTTTTGTTCTCACAGAGAGGATATAAAGAAACATGCTTAATATGACAGGGGGACAAATTCACATTTCACCACAACATTATCTGGCCATTAATTTCCTATTGTAAAAGCAAAAAAGCCAACACTTGAGACAACATCTAAACATCAGGTGGTCTGGATACAATGGCTCATGCAGAGGGGATAAACCCTCCCAGGTCAGAGTGTGGGCATTATTTAAACCACTTTTACTGCAAGCACAATCTAGATCAGAGTATAAGGTTAATACCATTTTAATGCTAGTTGTTTTCACGTATTTACATTTGTTCTGGGCTGTGTGTATAAGAAATAATTCCTCAGTTTTTACATTGAAATTCCAACTGACAGTCATCTCTTTGTTCACATTACATCCCTCCTCTCCATGATCATATTTTATGATTTTTTAAAATAATTTGATGATGTTTTAATGAGTAGGCTGCATAAGCAGATGGGTATATA
This sequence comes from Rhabdalestes septentrionalis, assembly GCA_037832545.1. NCBI lineage: Eukaryota > Metazoa > Chordata > Actinopteri > Characiformes > Alestidae > Rhabdalestes > Rhabdalestes septentrionalis. The sequence continues at coordinate 7,653 of JBBMFX010086016.1, forward strand.
TAGGGATTATTGAGTATAAATATATATATATGTTTATTGTCTGAGGAGTTATGTACAGTTTACTGGCTGTAGTGGCATGTCCTGGTTGAGAAGTTGTACAGCCTGAGGATAGAAGCTCCTCCTGAGTCTCTGTGTTAAGAGTCCTGAACGTTTGTGAAACAGACAGTCAATGGGGTGGGATGAGTCTCTAACAATCCTGATTGTCCCTTAATGTCCCAAACCAGGAGGTGATGTTCTGTGTCAAAACACTTCCAACAACACCGGAGCAAGTCTTAAGAACCACATATATATTACATATTAAATTACATAGTATGTCAATTATATGGCTAGAAGTATTGGGATGCTTGACCATTAAACCAACAGGGACTTTAGTGACGTTGCACTCAATTCCATAGACTTTAATCTGGAGTTGGCCCCCTTGCAGCTATAACAGCTTCCACACTTCTTGGATGGCTTTCTGCAAAGTTTCTAAGCCCATTCATTCTGTAGAGCACTTATGAGGTCAGGCACTGGTGTTTGAGGAGGAGGCCTGGGTTACAGTCGCCACTTGAATTCAATAATTAAGATATACGTCCCAATACTTTTGTCCATATAGTGTAATCCCAGAACTTTTCATACAGCAAAGCTTCACAGAAATCTTTGCCATTCTAAAACAGTGAATGGATCCCACCCTGTTCACCATGAGCATAGTCTGTAATATGTATTTATGTAATTAAAAAGTATTTAAATCATGATGTATTTGTGGTCCATAATGTGTTGTACTGCTGGAGGGAAATCAAAGAGAAATGCTTTGTACAAGTATGTACTTTGAAGGAAGGCATCTTTAATGGAATAACGCAGATTTGTCCCACACACAATGCAAATGGTGAATTCTCCCCTTGATGTGTGGAATATAATAGTAATGGGGAGCCACAGAACCGATTTAATAACTAATAGTTGCAAAAACTACTTCATGTTCTAGAAGTAATGCACTAATTGCTTCCCTCCTGGTTTCTGGGGTAAAAAAAAAAATCCTTCGGAATCAATAAAGTATTCTGATTCTGATTCTGATTCATTTTTCATTTTTAATTCAGTTGTCACTGGTGGCTTTGAATGCTGCCCTATACGTACAGCTGGTCATGCCTTTCCTCCACATTACAATTGAATGCTGGTGGTCAATGATAACCACAAGCACTTCATGTCATTTCTAGCATTTTTGGTAATGTCTTTGCTATAGTGTTTAAATGAAATGAATATTAATATCTGAGAATATTAAATTAACTTCCTTGATTCTCAAAGAAAGACCATTCCAAAAGGGTTTGGGAGTTATGGGTAATGTCTGAACTCAATCTGCACTATACTAAAGGTTACACAATCCACACAACCAACTTCTACACACACACACACACACATGGACCCACAACTGCTAAGTTCATGTAATGTATCCAAGAACAACATTTCCGAGCTAATTTAAAACTGCCTTGAGTTCCATTACCCAGAAGGTTATAGGAGTTGTTCTAATCAGATCAGAGGTAATTGTGCTGAATGCTGAAACAGCTCGACTCATGCAGATGACACAGGTGCACAGCTAAATGAGAGCAATGCCAATAACCCTTTTCTTATTGTAAGCCCGCGGTCTGACTCAAAGTAATTAACTTTGGCTCAACAGGCAGATTAAACACTCGCATGAAGACAGAAACTGTGTAACAGGTGGTTAGTAGATTAAACAGAAACATGGGCCACTGTGCATACAAATTCTGAAGTGAGAAAGAGTTAAACTAGCAGGGACGGATCAGAATTTTGCGTGGTGTGTAGTTTCTGTGGTGAAGAGGCAGGTCCCTTCGGTGCAGGTGAAGTCAAATCTCAAGTCCGAGGCCAGTTTCAGGGGTGGCAGTCCACGCTGAGAGGCTGTTATTTGGGGTGTAAATCCAAATTGAGTCCCGAGCCTCTTGGATATGAGCCTGAGTCAAGTCCCAATCACGGCTTGAGTTTCTAGTCAATAGCCAGGTCTCAGGGGGTCAAGGCTGAGTCTCTGAGGTTTCTCCAGGGCTCAGTGATAGGACTTACGCTTTTCAACATATACCTGCTTCCCCTTGGTCACATCATCCGCAGGCATGTTGTGTCGTTCCACTGCTATGCTGATGACACCCAGGTCTATCTGAAAACTGACTCAAATCATTCAATCCTCTCAACACCCCTGCCATCTGCTGCTCTTACTAATGCATGGAGGAGATACATGCATGGATGTGGCTTAACTTTCTTCACTTAAACAGCTCATCACCATCCAACCATGACATTTCACCATCTTCAATCATCACCAACATTGGCGTCAACATGGACCCACATCTTACATACGAAAACCACATTCAACAACTCTGTAAAACTGCCTTCTATCACCTTAAGAACATTGCAAAACTTCGACCATCACTGAGTCTGGAAGATGCAGAAAAGCTCATCCATGCTTTTGTCTCATCCAGGCT